>QUWT01000348.1:0-40268 GCA_004329165.1 Spatholobus suberectus | reverse complement strand
TTTTTTTTATTTTTTAAATTTATAAACTTTTTACATTTTTAGTTTGATTAAAAAAAGAAAATTATTTTTTACATGAAAAATTAATGAATGGAAGAATGAAGGTGATAATAAACAATTTGACATTTAAGAAATGTAAGTTAAGAAAAAAAGCTTAAAAGAGAATAAGGTAATTAGGGTTAGGGATGATAAATGAGTGGATCAAGGCAAGTTTGACTATTCTCGTTTCCGCCCCTATTAAGGGTGGGATAGGTTTAGGGATGACATTAAAAGAGACGGATATGAAAAACTAAACTTAATTCCTTGACCTGTTGGGGTTGGGATTCAAGAAACCTACAGGAAAACCATTCACCTTTTTAAAAAAATTAATTTATTTGTATATAATTTTAAATAAAAAATATACAAATATTAATTATATTTTAATTCAAATAATATATAAAATAATAAACAACATGAATAATAAAACAAGAAATTTAAGAACTAAATTATTTTTTAATAATTTGTATAATTCATTTTATTATTTAAATATTATTATAATTTAAATTGTCTAATTATTATAGTAATTAATTTAATTATATTTTAATAATTATAAAAAAATAGAGTGTAAAAGTATATTATTGACTCTAATTTAAATATATATAAAAGATTGGATAGAGTGTAAAAAATGTACATATAAATGGTGTTCACATTTCAACTCCGCGTAATTGGGATTTAATTGGTTAAGCCTGATACGGAGAAATAGCATACATGAAGTATAAAAAGCAAAACGTCGACAGCAGGATTCGAACCTGCGCAGGCAAAGCCCAACAGATTTCGAGTCTGTCTCCTTAACCACTCGGACATATCAACGCCACAAGGCAGGCGTTTGTCAGAAGATTTTATAACAGTTACTATAGACTGTAAAAGTAAGAACTGAAGCAATGGGACGAGTCACGGGATCGAGTTCACAAGACAACATCATATGAGCGCTGGTCATAGCCATAGGAATCCAGCGAGAAGGGCCCAACGGTAAATTTGGTCAATCACTTGAGACTTGGCAGTTTACGCCTTACGGTAACATGAGAGGGGAAAATTAAAGCTATCAAGGCCACTAGTAAAAAGTTATTAGAGTAAAATACTTCTAATGTTTTATTAAATTTCTTTGTTATCTTTTTTTTTCATTTTTTTTGCTTTTATATTAACTTTCTTTAATTGTTTAAAAAATATTATATCATGTATTTTTATAAAAGATGTTGTAACTGTCAAAAAACAAGGAGTTATGTACATTTCAAGAAAGTTCATGTGAGCTCAGTGTAATTTATTCAAATTATTATTTTCTACTAACATGGTGTAACATGGTTGACAGATAATCTTGATTTTCAAGCATGTGATAGGGGTTTGATATTGGATCTATGTGTATAGAAAAACATTTGTTGAAAATGTCAGTCCCTTAAATAGACTTTAGTACCTCGAGATATTAGTCTTTAGCTTTTGGCTGGAGGCTACCCTGAATTCACCCCCAAAAATTATTTTTTCTTGTTATATTGAAATTTGTTTCACAATAAAATGTAATCGATTCACAACAACAAAAAAGCTCCTATCTAAGTTGACAGCATTAGTTTAAGTCCGAAAAAATAACCTATATGCAAGTTGTGAAATAGTAAAACAGGCAAATGTCGTCACTTGATTTTTAAATAAGTATTGATGATGAAAAAACTTTTATTTAAATTTAAATTTTATCATATTAATTTTACATCCCAAATAATTAAATGAGTTAATAGTTATATCATCCCTAAAATTATCAAATTAAAATGTGGACTAAAAATAATTATCATTCGATCATTTTATAATCATTTCATGAAATTATTATTTCACGTAGTAAGCATATGGAAGACAAAAACATATGGTATTTGAGATTGTTGTAGTTTAGTTAACGACAAAAACAGTTTAAACTTTAGGTAATCTGTTATAATATTATTTTATAAAATGGATATTTTAATTTTCGAGTTTCATTAACTTCACATGTAAGAATAATTATTTTTCTCTGAAAAGTTATCTTATTTTCTAAGCTAACTCAGAATTAAATTTAATTATATATAACTAACCCACAATAACACATTTAATAGCATATGACTTTACCTTTAATGTTCATATATTTAATGTGCAATGCGTACACAAGTATTTATACAGTAAATAAATTAGAAAAAAGATTTAAGGGGATGTATTGGATTGAGATTTTAAAGGATTTTAAAAGACTTTTTTGTGATAAAAAAGTTTTTAGTATTCAATCAAGACTTTTTAATAATATAAAAAGTCTTGTGTTATTCAATCAGGACTATCAAGATTTTTTAAAAAGGTAACAAAATTTGGTGGTATTTAATTAAAATTTTAAAATAATTATTTTCTTATGTGTGAACATGGATATATTAATCCACATCAATCTTTCGCCTCGACTTGGATGACATTTGCACACATTAGGCAGGCCTTTTTTTTTTTAGTTGACTAACTTGTAAATTTCTACTTTTTTTAGCATGTTTAAATTTAGGTGTTAATTGAATGTTTATAGGATATTTGTGATGATTATAGGATATATGTAATGATTATGTTATGATTATAGGATGTTTTTGTGTTATGAGATTTTTGTATTAGATATTATGTTATTTATGTATATACGATGTTAATATGAGGTTTTGATGATGATTATAAAATTTTTGCATGATATTATAAGATTGAGGCTTTTATGATGTATTGCATAATACTACATATAAGCACTAAATAGGAGTATTTTTTTGTCTTAATTATAAGTAATATATGTATTAATTATTATCTTTCTTTATACCATTAATTTATTGTAACATCTATTAATGAGATATTCACTCATTTTTCATGCAAATGGGTGCATTTCATTTGCATATTAACAATAAAATTACATTCATTGGTGGAGAAAATTATTTTTGAATTATGAGTAATATCATTAAATATAATCACCACTTAAAACTATTTATTTTATGGGTATTTTTGGAATAAATTTAAATTTATGATATTATTAATTAAATTAACTACCTTAACTATTTTTTATTGGTTTCGATAAATTAGTTACTTGTTGCTTATATAAAGAACCACAGGTAGTATGATATTTATGGCTGCTTGTGATCAGCCAATGATGCAAAAAAAAATTGTTAGGTTGTTTGTCTGAATATTATGAGAAGGTAAACGTATAAAACAAACAGTATATTAAAAAAAATAAATTCTACGTTGGTTATGAACATAACCGATGTAGAAAATCACTATCTACATCGGTTATGTGCATAGTTGATGTAGAGAGTAGGATTTCTACATTGGTTACGTGTCATAACTAATGTAGAAAACCTAACATTCTACACCATTCTTTTTTCAATCAACGTAAAAAATATTTTTTACATCGATCCGTTTATTCGATGTAAAAGGTACCTACATTCTATATCTTCTGTATCTATGATAGGTCTACAACTGATGTAAAAGTGCATTTTAATCGACATAAAAAGTCCTGTGTGCACTAGTAATCACTAATTATTAGATTGAATAGACGTTATAGATTTATCATTCCAATTGACTTTATACTATCCTATCAATTGAACAAAGGATTGAACAAAGGGTCCTTTTGCAATAGTCAACAAGATAGCAATTGATGAATATGCTCAGGGATATAAAAGAATAAAAAGAAAGAAAGTAATTAGATCACATAATTTTTGAAGAACAAGCTTCAATTAATCTCAAACTAGAAAAAAAAAAAGGGTTTAGTTGCTCATGACCTTCAAGAAAACAAAAGAGAAAAAATAAAAATAAAAATCTTATATCGTCAAGAACAATATAAGAGAGTCAAAGAACATCCTGAAGAACCAAACTTCAATTGACCTTGAACTAGAAAAAGGGGTGTTAGTTGCTCATAACCTTCATGAAAACACAAGAGAAAAGAATATTCTTGATCTCCAAGAAATATGTTATTAGAGTCAAAAGTTTCTTTTAAGATCTCTAAAATCCTTAAATAGTTAGGGTTCTAAAGGAGATCCAAATCATAATAAAAGAAAAAGACAAAATTAAAATTGCCCTAAGCTAAGTTTTGGTGCGCATCACAGATGTGACCACCATCAAAGGTGGTTTGTGATGGCTTCTAACATGTTATTCCCTTGCCCAGCACTTGTTTGGCGTACAGATGGGTGTGATTTTCATTGATTAATTTGTTGTTTCTATTCAGCTCCACTTTTTGGGATTTTCTCAAACATGATTTACATTCTTTCCAAAATTAAGGTATCTTTTTCCTACATAGAAAATAAATAAAGGAGGCAATAATATGCAGCAAAAAAATGTAATCATGCAAAACACTAAGAAAATATGCCTAAATGCATTCGAAATACATACAAAAGTCATAGGAAATTATGATGCAAAATGAGGTGCATCGCAAAATATAAAAAATCTCGAAAATTCTCCTCTTGAAACTCTAATTACAACGTGATACTTTTTTAGTTTTGGTCTATTCAAATTTTATTCATTTTAGGTCTTTATATTAATAAAATAATATACTTTAGTCTTTCACTAAAAATTCAAAGCACATGATTTTTCAATAAGTTTTACTATCTAAAGTAAATAAAATTTAAATAACAAATTAAAATTTTAAAACATGATATTTCCATAGAC
This sequence comes from Spatholobus suberectus, assembly GCA_004329165.1. Lineage (NCBI taxonomy): Eukaryota > Viridiplantae > Streptophyta > Magnoliopsida > Fabales > Fabaceae > Spatholobus > Spatholobus suberectus. The sequence goes on along the minus strand of QUWT01000348.1, from coordinate 35,618 downwards.
TAAAATTATATTTAAAGCTAATGAAAAGTACATAAATATTTTATGCCACTACATCAATTATTTTATATATGTGTGCACGTTTAGTGACTATTTATTTTTGAAAGTCCCGAAATCTATTTTTAGTGAGTATGGCCTTTTAAACATTTAAAGGAGAAAAATAAAATAAAATAAAAATTTCTCCCATAAGTTAAATTCAACTTATGTACTTTAAGTCAAATAAGTTGCATAAATTAATTTTAACTTATGGGAAAATTTCAATTCATTTTATTTTTTATTTTCTTCTCCAATTGTTATGAAAAGAATTATCTAAATAGAACCTATATATTAAAATAATGTTATTTTCACTAATAATTTTTATACTTTTTTTTATAATTTTTTTTCCTATTTCTGTCTATTGCATTATTATTTATTTTGTCACACACTACTTTCTCTTCTCTTCGTATTTATATTATTATTAAGAAACTATTGTGAAAAATTGTTGTGAGAATAATATTATTCTAAATTCTATACGCTGCTAGTTATTATTACTAAATAATAATTACACACCACTATTGAATCTTCTATATACTTCAAGTTATATACCTCTTTTTATACTGTTTTATTCGCATTAATGAAAAAAATACGTATACGATATATAATATAATTTCTACAACGTATAACACTGAGATGAGAAATGGGACTAGTTTTTTATCCTTTTCGTCAAAGAATAAATCCTTAACACAAGAGAAAGAGTATATGAAATGACGGTTGCAGAGATTATATATAGCAAGGGACACAAGTATAATAATTTATAATTAATTTATATACATAAAACGCTCGCATATTATCTTCGATTGATGTTGCATACAGAAATTGTATGCCGTCCAGCCGGGGATACATATCCTTTTTCCATATCTTTCTAACAATACTATATCAAACCGAGTGATGCTAATTTTATTATTTTATTATAGCTTCCGTGATATCTGTTGAATTAAGGTGCGTTGGATAGTATCTATGCACCAACAGGAATTGAAAGAAAAGGGAATCGAAGAACCATCATGCCACATCAACTGGAATGGGGTCTAATAGCACGACCGATTCTGCTCTTTGATATATTTTCTTGTCGTGTAAATCCATCTCCATATTGGTATAACGCACTGAACAAGTCGCACAAGGTTAATGGCAACTTGTACGAAAGATTTGGGGAATGTAGAGTCCATAACTAGGTATTTATTCAAGTTCTGCCATTCTTTGTCAATCAAAGTCTGTAGTACTGACGAGTATTTTCTTCCGAAAGACCAGTTTCGTGCATGTAGCTTATGATTGAATTTGTGTTTCACCCCTCTCTATCTCGTCCTGTACAGAACAACAAGCACAATGTTAGCCATGATGTCATATCTGCTTGGGTTACTTAATGGGGTTGTGGCAACAAATTAAGCTGATGAGCTTACCGTTGATGTTCCCAAATCATTGCTAAGCCTGTAAATGATGCATGAGGAGTGCAAGAGGTCATGGTTATTAGTTAAAGAATGAAGCGCTTGCTCTGTGATGTCTTGGTCTTGGTTGACTAAGAAATAGGAATGACTAAGAAAAACCTCGCCTGAGCAAGAGATCCTTGCATTTACTAGGAACTCGTTGAATGGTGGAATCTCTTTGTTGTAAAGCCATTTTGCTTCTTGGAGATATGACTTGCACAGATTAGACCACTGTGAAGTAATGAAGGGAACATTTTAGTTTTAGTGACAGTAAATACAAAAAAGGAATGATTAGTGTGTTGCATTACGTACAGCTTTGTGAGGTAAGGAAGGCTTTTTACTCCCCGTTCTTTAAAGATGTCATAAGCCATCTCATTAACAGTGTTATAGAGGGCTAGGAAGCACAATATCAAGTAGTCTGGAAGAGTGTTTACGGCATTCACGGCCCATCTAATGCACATGTATAAAATTTATTTAACTGAGTACGAAAATAGAAACAACAATTTTTTTAAAGTAAAACTAAAATGAACTTCCTCTACTTATCATTTGAACAAACCTCTCAACAACATCTGTGAAGAGCTCTAATTCATCTAGAGTACCGTAGACATCATATACGTCATCTACGATTGTGATTAGTTGCACCAATTTAGTGAGTTCTTTGCGGCATTTAGCGAATTGAGTGTCAGGGACCATTCCTACCGACCAAAAGAAGGACTCAACTAATCTGTCTCGGGCAAAGTTCAGTTTAGTTGCGAGGCCAATGTCTGTCCACCACCTACATAACAACACATTAAAAGAAATAAGTATAATTTAAGAGAATTGCATAGAAAAATATAAAGTTAACTCAACCAGCCAACCTTTTTCTGAATTCCTCCTCAAATTATGGTAATTTTTAGGTTTTTCTTTTCTTCTAAAATAAAATATCTTTTGACAATATATTATTATTCTTTTTTCTTTTCTATTTCCTCTGACCTTAACACTTTTTGTAGTTCTTTTTGATGTGATGACTGAACCATGTTGAAATCTAGCTTCGCAAGCTCTAACAGTAAGCGATTGTGAGGTTCCTTTTTATCGTATGTGTCAATATATTGTCTTGCTTCTAGTCTGTGAAATCTTTGGTGATAGGGAAGCCACTCCAACGCATCCCTAATTTGTTTTGCCACTTCCGCGGTATCCCTTGTTTCAATAAGTTCATGAGATATGTTGTTGAAAATGTCTTTGCCTCCCAAAGACTTTCTCCTTCGAAGGTCAGGTGCGATACCTCATAGAGACTTAACATTCCTTGCACATCGTTGCTAATTTCAACCTTAAATTTTCCCTTTTCATCTCTAAAACTCTCAAACACGTCTGCACTTCACAGAATCATTGTAACGTAAATGAAAGTTCTCAGCCATAAATAATAATTAAAGAGGGTTCCAACTCTGCACACATAAATACATGATAAGAAGATAAAATGTAAACTTTTTTTTATTAAAAAAGCATTATAATACCAAAATTATAAAAATCACTCAATGTTTATTTTCTTGATTTTTGATAACATTTATCCTTATAATTGATTTTAAGCAATTGAAAAATAGTAGAATTTTATAATAATAGACAGTATTTATTACATAATTTTTCAACAAAATCTTATCACTACTCTTAGTTGTTTAAAATTAGTTCTAATAATTATTTTTAACATTTTTTTATTTTTTAAAATAATTGAAGGTATTGAAAAAAAATTTGTTTAGTACCTTCACTATTATGTATTATGAATACGTAATAAAAAATCTCGTAATTAAAAGCACCCGGCCGGTTTGAAAGTTGTGATTTTGCTAAGTTTTTCCCCCCGTATATATAGGATATAAGCTATATAAGTTTATGTGTAGCACACGTGAAACAGACTCATTAGTTACAGGTTGAAATTAGACCTTGGGAGATGTCAAAGCATGTGTCTAAGATTCGGAAGCGAAGAGCAGTTTCATGCAGACTTTTCTCTGTTTGGTCTTTGAAGTTTTCCATTGAAACAATCCTGTCAAGGGCTGTGTTTATGTCCTCCTGGAACTTGTAGGACAGCCCCAAACGCTCGACGTCGTCAATCAATTCAAGTAAGCTAAGTGGCTCCATGTCTATTCTATTAATCATAAGTCGTACCTTCTCCTCTAGCTTTGTTCCTCTCTCTTGCAGTGTTTCAACCTGCTTTTAGTGTATGTGCATGACATAACAACTAGAATCAAATTAATTAATATATTCAATGCAAAAAACAATTAATTTTAACACACTATTTTTCACACCACATCTCTGAGTAGGTGATTGGCCTTGCATAAGTTCCACACCAAAAAAAATTGACGGAAAACAAAAGCAAATTTTATCGAAAGACAAGAGGATGGGGCAAGCCTTAGAGTGGCAGACGGAAAACAAAGGAAGAGAAAAATTAAATTAAATATAAAGTTACCGCGGAATGATTTCCCACGGACTGGATAAATTCATGAGTCCAAAGATTGGGTTGGTAATTAGCTGAACGTCTATTTTCATTTTGGGTATATTGGGTATCTTTCTGTTCCCTCAGGGCACAAATGAGTGCCTTGATGATCCATTGAGAATTTGGCATTGGCAGGAGTTATTCTGTGTTTAAGGTGTACAGGTGATATATACAGAATTTGCGTGGTAGACAAAACAGTTGGGAAGGCTCAATAGATTACATGCCATGGCGTACTCCACAGTATGCACTCTATGTCACATGGGATGCTAAGCAATGTGCTTACTCTCCCTATATATAGTCATAGAACCCAAGCCAAAACAAAAAAGACACGTATGAAAACCTACTGTGTCAACATCATCAAACAACCTCTGAATAATTTTTATAAAATGTCTAGGTTAATGTAATGAAGTGAAGAAATATTCAACTTATTTATCTACTCAAATTACAACCAATTTTAAATTTTTAATATAATTAAATGAATAGAGTACGTAAAGTTAATATGTTTTATTTTAATCATATAAATTCAAGTAAATAAAATGTACGTCACAAATTATTCTCAATTCAAGTTAATATGTTTTTACCGCCTTCCCCCCTTTTTGTCTATACCGTTCATTTAACTGAATTTTGTTTCTAGTTTTTACTTTTACATTGGTTTTTATGCCCCTGTTATATTCCTAAATTTAGTTAATTGACTTGGTTTTTTGAGTTGCTAATTGTTGTGTATATGCCCTGGATTATAAACGAAGTGACATGATGGATGAAAAGATTAAGAAGCTGATGCTGAACTTAGTAGATATAAAGAACGAACTAAACAAACTAGACTTGGTTTCTGCCCAGGAAGTTAAAAACAGAACTGTGCAAGTAAATCAAGAGTGATAAGTTGATTATTAGAATCGCAAATGTCAAAAAAATACTCTATATACACTTGAGGGCATTTTGTGTTTCCATAATTCTTCTTCTTCCCTACTTTTTTGCAGTGTTTCCAATGTCTAAACACAGGTTGTATTTTAGGTATTTTATTCATATAATTTTTTTTTTCGTTATTCTTACTTCTTCTTAATTAGTCAAATTAAGTGTTTTATTTAATTTTGTTTTTCTCAGTCTTACTTCTTCTTCTTAATTAGGTATTTTTTAATCGTAATTCTTACATCTTCGTCTTCTTCTTATTTCTTTTATTTTCTTCTTAATTATTAATCTGCAATTCTTCAACTCAATTTTTATTTCTTTTTCTTTATGTCTTATTAAATCGTTAGGCAAAATATACTACCTTCTACTGCCTAAATCATTGGAAGATACTACATGCATCATCTATGTTTGCGAATGGTGCACAAATTAATTGGCGATATTTATTAGTTTCGGTGGTATTTAATTTTATATTGAATATTCTTAAATAAATAACAATAGTCTTAAACAAATAATAACAATAGATTAATATACTAATAAATTAAAATTGGTACAAATTTATTTTATATCGAATATTCAATTGTTGTCAAAAAATTAAAAAATTTAACAATATTCAATAAATTAGTTGGCGATATTCAATAAATTAATATATTTGATAATATTTTAACAATATTAAATTGTTTCTAAAAATAAATTGGTATATAAATTAAATGGCGATATTATAATTGGCTGATTTTAATCAATCAATCAATTTGATTGAATTTGTAACAAATACTAAATAGTTTTCGAAAATAAATTGGTGTACAAATTAATTGGTGATATTCATATTTGTCTGATTTTAATCAATCAATCAATTTGAATGAATTTTTAACAAATAATAAATTAGTTTCCAAAAATAGATTGGTGTACAAATTTATTTTATATCGAATATTCAATTTTTTTCGAAAAGTAAATTTTTTAATGATATTCAATAAATTAGTTGGCGATATTTATTAGATTCAGTGATATTGTAGTAGAAATACTAAAACAAAAATCGTAACTTTAAGCTATTATTTTAAAAAGAAAAATATTGTTTGCTTTTTATTATTATGAATTTTTGTGATTAAAAATATTACTTTAAGTTGTTTTTTTAAAAATTCATAATAATTGAGAAATACTAAAAGATTCACTTTAAATCTAATAGAATAATACAATACTCAATCACTCACCATCTATTTTTTTTTAACATTATATTTATTAGATATTATAATAATAATTCATTTGGTGATGTTAATCAATCAAAACTCATAACTTTAAGTTATTATATTAATTAGATTCGGAAATGTTTTAACAATATTCAATTATTTCTAAAAATAAATTGTTGTACACATTAATTGGCTGATTTTGATCAATCAATCAATTTGAATGAATTTGTAACAAATAATTTATTAGATAAAATTTTTGATACTTTTTATTAGGACATTAAATAATTTTTTTTATCTGAATATTAAAGGATATAAGATATTAGTAATATTAGATTATATAAAATATTAGTAATATTATATTAGATAAAATATTACTAAACATTTAGTAATATCTTTTTATATTTTTCTTATCTTCTTACGTTTTTTTTATATTATATAATTTTATCAGTTCAACTAATCTTTCTTTTTTAATTAATTAAACAAATTATTATTGAAGATAATTTCTCTCCAATTTTGTCTGCCAAAAAAAGCCTCAAACTTCAATATTCCGCTTAGAATAGATAAAATATTAAAATAAAATTAAACGTTGAAGGTAAGTAATTCAAATTTTAATATTGAAATCACACAAAATTAATGATTTAATTAAATAGAAACAAATTGATATTAAATGGAAACACATTTAAAAGATATGCTGGAAAAATTTTGTGATTTTCGTAATAGTTACCTTTAATATAAAATTTATATTTTTGTCATTATAAAAATCAAGATAAGACCCAAAAAAATTAAATATTTACAAAATAAATAGTGGATGACAATATATCAATATATAATAGATAAATTTATGTGGTGCATAAATTTTTAAAAAATATCAATGTAAAATTGACCACTAAATAAAGATATTTACAAATTATATTTATGTGGTGCATAAAAATAATAAAAATTATAATAAAAATACCACTATATATTGTTTAAAAGATATACTTTATTTTTGATGTTTTTTTTATCAAAATATTAAATAAAATATTTGATGCCTTTTTTCATGAGAATATTAGATTATATAAGATATTAGAAATATTAACTTAGATAAAATATTGGTAATATTAAATTAAATAAAATATTGATAACATTTCAATATATTTTAATTGAAGTAATTAAAGTAATATTAGATTACATAAAATATATTTTTTTTTGCAAAGAAAAGAGAATATTAGATTATATTGGTAACTTTAATTAGTTATTATGTTAAAAGAAAAATACAATTGCTTTCTATTATTATAAATTTTTATGATTGGAAATATTATTTTAAGTTGTTTTTTAAAAAATTCATAATGATTGAGAAATACTAAAAATATTCACTGTAAATCTAATAAATATTGTTAACATACTCAATCACTTGCCATCTATTTTTCTTTTTAACATTACTAGTATGCAGACTCGTGCAATACATGGGAAAATAGTGTTCAATTATTTTTTTAATTAATATTTAATATTAAAAATTTGCAAGTAGATATATCTTTTATTAATATATAAATTTTTAAGTATATTTATTTTAATACTTATTATAAAAAAGGACTAATTTTTATAAATTTAAAAATATTGAAATCAAAATTAAGTGAATGAATGAAACAAATAAATTTAAGAATACACATTTACATGATTAGATGTTAGTACAATTTATATCATATATTACATTCATTAGTGTTAAATTTGATATGTTGTGACGCATGAATAAATTATGTGTGAGAAATATTTTCTATTATTTTGAAAGACAATGTATATGTAAAATAAAAATTAAAAAAAATAACAAATTAATATTTTTCATTATAATTAAATTAAAAGTTATTAGACAACTAACTTTTTTTCATATATTAAGGAATATAAATAAATCATCAAATAATTACCTACTTTATTTTTACAAGATACATGTACATAAAAAAAACAATTAAGAATCACGCCCATCAATTGCCACAAATTCTCATCAACCCTATAAATTAGTCATATATTATTTTTCATTCATAAAAATATTAATAATAAAAATATCAATAGTAATGATATCACCATGCAATGCACAGGAATTTTATCACCGTAATAAAAAAGTCTTTAATAAATTAGTTAGATGAGAAAATAATAAATAAAATAATAAGTAATGATTTATTTAAAAATTATTAAGTTTCTAAATATTAAATTAGCATGGAAACACAATTAGTAGGCCTACAAAGAATTACCCTCACCCCCCAATGCCAAATTCTATTTTAATTTTTAATTTAGGCTATTTACTAAGAAAACATTGTGGATCAATTAGACATTAAATTTCAAAAAAATCAATGTCATTGATTAAAATGTAATTGCTTGCTGTTAATAGAAATGTTTAGTAGTAGAATTAACACTTGACAATTTAAAATTCAAATTCAAATTTCCAAAAAAAATTATTTAAAAATTAAGAATTATGTATCAAATGAGTAAACCTTTTTATATGTGAGTTATATATGCGAACTAGAACCATTAAATGTAAACTTGAACAAAAAAGATCCCTATATAAAATTAACTTCTTAATATTAACCATTCATATAGATTTATAACTTGTCTAATATGAATAAATGAATAATTATGACTATTTGATGTTAAAATTATTAAATATAATATATTAATCTTAAATAGATAATTTATATTTCATTCCATTAATTCTTTAAGATATTTTACATTAGTTTAATAATATGTAATATTATCTCTTGTATGTTTATTATAATTTATCTTTAATTGATTTTTATTTTTCAAGTACTACACGGATAAAACTATCTATTTTATTTTAAAAAAATAATTAAAATACAAATAATATCTAAATCAAATTATAAATAGATTTAAATTGAAAAAATAAATATAAAAATTTATATTTAATAATTGTATCAATGAAATAAAAAACTATTAAAAACATTACAACAATTTGGAGCCCAAATTTAATTTACATAGAAAAGATAGAAATAAACACATGAATTAATTTTAATATGTTGTCATGTAATGAATCTAAATTAATTAGGTTAAAAAAATCAAATTTTCTTAGATTAAAAAACCTTCAATGAATTTTGGTGAGAAGGCATTAAGTAAGAAAAATATATTCATATTGAAATTAATACAATAACAAATTAGAGAAAGGTACAAAAATTATAATTTTTATAATAGATCTTTTTTATGTACTATATCCTTATGTAATACATATCGAAGAGGAATTTATAGAAAACTTTTTTCATTACAGATGCATCCATGAAATTCATCTATTCACTTCCATTTCATGAAGCTCTTGGTTGAGACTCTAACTTCTTCTCGTAGTTTCATGATATTTTGAGTTATAACTTCCTCAACAATGATTGTTTTGTTCAAATAGGATTCATAAGCAATGTCTATTCGATGACGACTTACCTAAAATTTACAATAATAGGTGACAAAACAGAATTTCATCAACTTAATACAATAACGTATGATATATGTACATAAAGCAAAGTAAATTGGTAGAAAATTAGAAGGGTAGACTCATCATTTTGCTTATCATGAAGTCATTGTTCTCTAATAATCAAATACTATCCTTCCTTAATTTATTATTAGGAGAAATAGTGTCTGCAAAATTGGAGAAAATTAGAAATTAATAATCATATAAATATAGAACATAAATATGAATAAATGTAGAATAAATGTTGACCTTCCTTCTTAAAGAGTATGCTCTTGATACTCAAATCATGAGTGCAAAAAAAAACAAACAATTAGTAAATTTGTTCCAATTTTTAGTGGAAAAAAGAAAAACAAAGTAGTGTAAAGAAATAAGTTAGTTTCAATGGAAGAAAAGTAGAAGGAAAAAAAATGTACCAACTTTCAAGGAAAAAAACGACTAAAAATAGTTAATAAACAATGTTTATTAAGTAGTACATTTACTTACCTATAGGGAAAGGATTCTCAAACTACATGCTCTACCTTTTGATTTTCACGACATTTCTCCTTCTTTGAAAAAGAGACTGTAGAATGAAGGTTGGAAGGGGGCGAAAAAACTCCACGGTGCTACATATGTTAATGAGAGTGTAGGTCATGAAAAAAAGTATGTTGAGCGGGATATGAAATGGTGCATTAAATAGTTAACCTATTGGAGTTGTCAATTTGTAGTAATTGGCATTTTGGAAACATACGTGTTTGGTACTTTTATTTTCTCATTCAATTTTTTTTATAATTATATAATAATAATAATTATTTTTTGAAATTAAAATTTCATAAAAGAGAAATTAAGGTAAAAACCACTGTTTTAATTATCTTTACAATAAAAGTCTAAAAACGCAACAAAATCTTATCTTGTATATAATATTTATTATATTCCTTAAAATATTGCTATATATTAATGTTGATTTATATAATATTTATATAATGGGCAACATGTCCTCAAGATTTATGTAATATTTATTACTATAATGTTTGATTTATATTGATTTTAAAAAATGGGCAGTTACGATTTATATTAATTTCATCTTGATTTTATAATGTTTCCTTAAAAAAATTAATTTATAATTTGTGTCATAATTATCCATAAATTATTTTGTATGCAAATAAACATGAGGTTGACACGTAAGCAAAAAAATGAGAGAAACACTCTAGTGTTGCCAAATGGATGAAATCCTATGTAGAATTACTCCAGAAATTGGCACGTGGCTAGTTTCCTTTTTGAGATTATTTTCAATTGTATACATAATAGATATTTATTAGATATTATAATAATAATTCATTTGGTAATATTAATCAATCAAAAATTGTAACTTTAAGCTATTATATTAATTAGATTCAATGATATTTTAACAATATTTAATTATTTCTAAAAATAAATTGGTGTACAAATTAATTGACGATATTTATATGTTTAATTATATTCATCCAAAAATTACTCTAAATATCTCCCAACGTTCCCCCGTGCATCGCACAGGTACATGTTCTAGTGTGTGTATATATATATATATATATATATATATATATATATATAATGATTGATTAAAGTTAACTAATTGATTGTCACAAAATATGTTAAAGTTACTTCATAGTTTAAGATATTATAAACTATAGGATCGTTCTATATTAAAGGTTTGGATTTAGTAACGTGTAACTCTAAAGGTAACTCTTTTAGACTTACACCAGTGTAATTTAATATATATATATATATATATATATATATATATATATATATATATATATATATATATATATATATATATAATATTTTGATTTGATTTAATTGATTTAACTTTCTAAAACCGATGTAATTGATTGATTTATAATATTTTGATATAAATAGTAATTGATTAGTTAACTTTACCATATTAAAAAATTAAATTATTTTCTCAATAATAAATAGTAACATATATATAATAACATTTATTTTTAAACTAAATTAAATTTTTAAATTAAATAATTCATTAAGAAAATATGATAGTCGATAGGGATGACAAAAAATTTGCATTTGTGAATATCCACAACTAAAATCCACGAGTAGAAAATGCATAATTTAAATGGGTACCCACAGATAGTTTAAATGGATATATCCACTATTTGTTTATTAACAGGGCAAGTAGGGTATCATAGTACCTATACTGCAGATACCAGTTACTCGTACCAACGGATACCTACTACCCGTCATTGTATATTCATGTAAATACCCTTATATATTAATATAGATAAAATTACATAAAATTTGTCCTAAATCTTCAAAACGATTACTCATTATGGAAAAAAAATCTTATACAATTATATTACGGAAGAAAAGGAATATAAATTTGTAGACCTTTAAACTATTTAAAAAAAAATTGTTAGAATAATTAAAATCTATGTTCAAAGTGATTATTTTAAATAATAACTCTTTAACTTATAAATTCAAAGTGATATTTGCAACACCTTATGGTCGTTTACAATAAATAAAATAAACTTGTTATTTTATTTATTTATTATTTTGTTGGAAATATCTGTGGATACTATAGATACTTGTGAATATTAAAAATATTTGCGGATAACAGGGCGGCTTTTATTTGGCGAGAGGGGTAGCGAGTAGCTACTACCCATTTCTGCCCTATCCCGTTGACATCCCTAATAGTAGACTATCACAATTTGATAGTTGACTATTAGATTCAATATTCAGTACACAAAACGTTGAATAGTCGACTAGTAAAATTAAATATTCAACTATCAACGCTTCGATCGGTATTTCTTCGTCGTTTCTCACCTTTTTTGTGTGAAAATATATTTTGGTGGGACCCACCACCTTTTAATTTTCACCTCTCCATTTCCACTTTGCCAAACAACCCAAGTCATTTTTTACCTACCCATTTTCATCCTCTTCTTCTTATTTCCTACCCATTTCCACTCTCCCAAACAGACCATGAAGGTGTGTTTGGCAAAAAGAAAAAAAATAGGTGAATAGAAATATATAAAAAATAAAGTAGAAATAGAAATATTTGATCTAAGATAAATATGTGAGAAATAAGAAAAAAAATTAAATAAAAACTAAATTCAAATTTTAAATTAAATAATCAATTAAAAAATATGATAGTTGACTATTACAATCTGATAATTGACTATCAAATACAACATTCAATACACAAAATGTTGAATAGTCGACTATCAATGCTTCGATCAATATTTCTTTGTCATTTTTCGTCTGTTTTGTGCAAAAATATATTTTGGTGGAACCTACCACCTTTTAATTTTTCATCTCTATTTTTATTTTACCAAATAATCCAAATTATTTTTTACCTACTCATTTTTATCTTTTTTTTTTTTACTTATTTCTATGCTTCCAAACACAGACCGTAAAATTTTTCATATGAAACAAGACTCCATGTCTATCCATTTGTGTCCTCGTACAACTTGTAGGTCAGCCCCAACCGCTCGATGTCGTCAATCAATCAATTCAAGTAGGCACCATGTGACCATGTCTATCCTATTGATTATAAGTTGTACCTTATCTAGGTGCTTGTACAACAAAACCATTAAAATCATATTAATTAAAACTTAAATATATTTTTAGTACCAATACAAATAAATGAGTTTTAATTTTAGTTTTTATAGATTATTTTTATTTTAATTCTCAAAAACAAAAATTATTATTTTTTATATCTATTATTATTTAATACCTGTTAATTACTTATATGTTTAATGAAAGGTCAAGTAACCATCTTAGGTGGTATTCATGAGTGTTTGTAATATTATATAAACATGTGATACTTTTAAATTTTTTTTCTAAATTCTTAAAATAAACGTTATTTATCTACCTTAAAATAAACATTAAAGACCAAAAATAATTATTTCAAATTTTAGAGGAATAAAAATAAAAAATATATATTTTACAAAACTAAAACCAAAATTTACTATTTATAGAAATAAAAAATATTGATTTGACAGATTTTAAATTTTAGAACAATAAAAAAAACAAAAAAAATTACAAAAATCAAAATCAAAACTTGCTTACCTTATAGAGACTAAAAATATATTTAAACCATTAATTAACATATTCATTGGAAAAACTATTAATTCTAACACACTGTTCTTCGCACCATATATTAGATTGTCCTTGTTGCATAAGTTCCACGGTGAAGAAATTGAAGCAAAACAAAAGCAAATATTAACAAAAGATGGGGAGCAGGTTAGTTTCATGGCTTCCAGATGTGGGAATATCTTTGGTCCAATTTCAAATCTGGAAAAAAAAAAAAGGGAGGGAGGGAATGGGACAAGGGCAAGCCTTTAGGGTGTAAACGGGGTTGGGTCGAGTTTGACTAAATCAGTTACCCAACTCGATCAAAATAATATGAGTTAGATTGGGTTCGGTTCATTTTATTTTTTTGTCAAACCTAAACCAAACCAACCCGATCATTGTATTTAAAATTATGTTAAATTTTTTAATGGGTTGGTTTAGATCAGTTAATCGGTCCGTGTATTTAAAATTTTGTTATTTTTTAAAAAATTGTATTTTTTCTTACAAATTTTGACACATTATAAAAATATTGTATTTAATTTTGGACTTTGTTTTTTATCATTCTTGTTTCTAAAATTAATATAAAGCTTACAAGAAACTTAGAATGAGAGTTGGGAGAAAAAAAACAGCAATAACATGCATGAAATATGTAGTAATCCAAAATTAACAGGAGTTCATGACTTCACAGGTGTGTAGGGTGTCTTTACTCTTTGTTTTATTTAGTATTAGTAATTCACTAATTAATAATTATTAATATATAAAAAATATAAAAAATAATAAATTAAATAAAATATCACTTCAACGGGTCAGGTTCATGGGTACATAGTTCCGTAAATTAAAACCCATTACTCGACTCATATTTGAACGGGTTGGTTCGGGTACGACCCGAATGCTAAAAAAAATCAAACCAAATAATTGGGTCAGTTCGGGTCAACAAGTTATCTGTACTCGTAAACAGCCCTATTTTAGAGTTACAATGAAAATTAAATTTGAAACCCATGAATATCCGAGAGAGAAAATTTGCTTTGACAGAGTTTGAGTTGGTGTTGGGATTTTCAAGTTGTAAAAGCGGGAGCAAGATGTAACTCCTATTTTCATCTCAACATGAACTTGCCTAATTTAAATTATGTATGTAAAATGACATAAATTAAAAATATAAACCAATTATTTTAACAGTTAAATAATTTAAATTATAAAAATAATTAAACAATAAAGTTAAAATTATCATTTAATTAAAACTATAATTTAATTCTTAAGTTTTTTTTTGTTTTTAAGATCTTTATTTTTTTAAAATTGTTTAAATTAATACGAAATTAATAACATAATATATAATTTATTATAAAATATATAAATAAAGTAAATTTTAAAAAAATGCGAGACTAGTTTTTTGCGAGTTTCCCATACCCAACAAAACCTCACAAAAATAAAATTGAGTTTAAATTTTTTATCCTCACCTCCTCTAAACATGACCTCAAATTCATCTTGCCTTTTGTGGGAATAGGGAAAATTAAATCCATCCCCACCTCATGTGGTTGTCATGCCTACTTAGAGTGACAAAAGGAGAAAACAAAGAAAAAGAAAATTTAAATTAAATATAAAGTTACCACAAGATGATTTCCTAGAGGCTAGACAAATTCATGAGTCCAAAGATTGGATTGGTATTTAGCTGAGCGTTTATTTTCATTTTGGATATATTGAGTATCATCTTGTTTGCTCGCGACACAAATGAGTTTTCTTGATGATCCATTAAGAAATTTGGCATTGGCAAGAGTTATTATGTGTTTAAGGTGTATATGTGATCTAGACAGAATTTGTGTGGTAGAAAAGCAATAGGGAAGGCTCGATAGATCACTTGTCATGGCCTACTCTACAATACAATCTATACCATCACATTGTTTGATTAAGAAAAGTCATGAAAAGAAAAGAAAAGGAAAGAATGCACATTTTTCAAAAACCTTTCCTTCTTTTGATACACATGAAAATAAGAGAGGGAAAAAAAATTGGGGAACCCACACTAAAACTAGTTCTCTCCAATTTAGAGAGAAAGCTAAAAAAAAAGAGAGAAAAAAAAATTTGCTACTATACCCTTTGTAATTATAACATTTACAAATAAAATTATTATATTTTACTTTTACCAGGATCATTTATGTCTTTTTATAAATATACTTTTTTTTCCTCTCATTCTTTCTTTTTCATTTTTATCTTACTAAACAATTAAACAATCTTCTTCTTTTATTCTTGTTCTCACTTTCTTTCTTTTGTTTTTTTTTTTCATAAACCAAACAAAGTATATATGTCATATGTGATGCTTAGCGATGTGCTTGCCTCATCCTGTATATAGTCATAGAACCTTAATTTAAAACAAAAAACACGACCAACAAATGTGTAGATTAGTGGCAAGAGGTTGTTTCAGCTTAACCAAAGTCTTCGATTCGAGGCTTGGAAATGCAGCTACATTTGTTTGGAGAGCTTTGTCGCCCTATGCGGTCTCTCCCCAACTCGGAGTGGTTGCACACTTTGCCACCATTTTTATACCAAAAAAAAAAAAACAAAAAACACGTGTATGAAAACCTACGGTTTTGACAATCAACATCAAGTTATTTTTTTGACACATCAATAAGCAAACACGTAAAGATGAAGTAATTGACACTAATAGTTTCCGAAAAATTATTATATGGTCACTATGGTGTGAAATTATTATATATCTATGATTTTAGTAACATATAACCAAATTCTTCAATTTATAAAAAGGAATAAATAAAACTCAATTAAATGTCACATAAAAATTACTCAAAATCATAAACATATTTTTTTGGGGTTACCATGGTATTGGTACAAAATATCCACTGCCAGAAACAGTAACTAATCTCTGCCGGGAACCGTGAGCGCACACAAGATGTGTATTCCCCTCCCAACATGATTTATTTCATACCTAAGGCCAGGATTCGAATCCTGAACAACTTAGTTAAGAGACACAAGTTGCTACCACTTGTGCCAACTAGTGTTGGTCAAAATCATAAACATGTGATAATCAAGACCACACAATAATTTTTTCTAATTTTCTTTTATCTCTTTTCTCGTCGCAAAATATCACTTACATAATTCTTTTTTCTCTTTTATTTGTTAATACCAAACATTAATATTTCCGTCACCATCAGCACAAGTTTTAGAAAATGTCTAGGTTAATAAAATTGAAGTGGAGAAATATTTGACCTCGCCTGTAAATATGACAGTACATAATTTGATTTTATAATTATTATTTCTTTGGGCTTACCAGTACATAATTTGATTTTATAATTATTATCATAATTTGATTTTATAATTATTATTTCTTTAGGCTTGCTCCTGTTCCAATATTTGCTTTTGTTTTGCGTCAATCTCCTCACTGAAACTTACGCAACAAGGCCAAATCAGATATGTGGTGTGAAGAATAGCGTGCTAGAATTGGTTGTTTTCGCAATGAATATATTAATATGATTCTAATGGTTTTGTCATACAAGCAACTGGAGGAGAATTTAATAGGACAAACATGGAGAAACTAAGCTTAGTTGAGTTGATTGACTAACCAGAGGTTGGGGCCGTCCTACAAGTACGGGGATATAAATGGATAGACAGGAGCCACTAGGCTTAAATGAATTGATTGACTATGTTGGAGATCGTGCGAGCCGTTGGGGCCGTCCTAAAAGTACGAGGATATAAATGGATAGACAGGAGCCACTAAGCTTATTGATTGAATAGGTTAGAGATGAGTCTACATGAAAGTGCTCTCCTTTCCCTGGCTTTTGACGTTTCCCAAGGTCTAATTTCAACCTGTAATTATTCAGGAAGAAAAAATAATTCAACCTGTAATTATTGAATTCCTTTTTACGCCTACTACATATAAATTTAACGGCCCATTAATCAAAGACATTTTTAAATTTTTTTACCAATATAAGATTATTTTAAAACATATTATTAAAATAGGATTCTTAACGATAAAAAATGTTAGTCAAAATAGCATTTTTTATTCCATATTAGCATTTTAATTTTTTTTTAATTTAATTGTGGAAAAGGCCAGGTTGGCTGCCACGTGGGATACCCTAGTGGCAGTAGTGTTAACGGTAGTGGTGGACATGTGTACAAGATGCTATTACTACTAACGTTTTCACTTTTAATTTTTTTAAAAAGGGAGAAAAACACAAGTATTTTAATTTTTAATTATTAAAATTTGGAAAATGCTATTACTACTAGTATTTTTCCTTTTAATTTTTTTTAAACGGAGAAAAATGAAATTATTTTAATTTTAATTATTAAAATTTAGAAAATGCTATTGCTACTAGCATTTTCTGTTTTAATTTTTTTAAACGGAGAAAAACGCAATTATTTTAATTTTTAATTATTAAAATTTGGAAAATGCTAATTTTAAATTTTGATTTTTTTTAAAGCAGAGAAGGACACAAATTTTTTAATTTGTATTTCTTTTTTAAATTTGGAAAATTTAATTGTTTGTGGCTTTGTGCGGTTCTTGCTATGCGTGTAACTTTCTCAATATTGGGAATATGAAAATGCACAACCAATGAACCATATAATATCTTACTAATAAAGGAAAAGTGGCTAATTCTGTACCAAAGAAAAGGTAGTATTTGAAAAATAAACACCTACATTTTTACTTTTTCTAAAAAATAAATATAAAAAGTAAAATGCTAATATAACTAGCGTTTTATAAATTTTAAAAAAATAAATAAAAATTTAAAAACTACCGTTATCTATTTTAAAAAACAATAACATGGTCCAAATTTTAAAAAAATTAAATACGAATTTAAAAAATTGAGTTCTTCTATGTTTAAAAAAAATAAAAATTTAAAATGAAAAACAGTAGTACTACTAGCATTTTCTAAATTTTAAAAAAAATAAATACAAATTTAAAAACTTGAGTCCTTCTCCATTTTAAAAAAATAAATTTAAATTTAAAAACTTGCATCCTTCTTTGTTTAAAAATAAATAAATTAAAAAGTGAAAATGTAACACCCCTACTTTTATATATTAAATTATTTTGTATGTTTAAAAATTATTTTTAAGTCATCAATGTATTTAGAACAATTAATAATAATTTTAGAAATTTTTCTAGAATTTATTGAGATAATTTTTGTAAAATGACAAAAATACCCTTGGTTGACTGTGGGAACCAACTGGATACTTTTTGACCTCAAAATATTTTGAAAATTTTATATTAAGTATCTCTCATTATAAAAACTTTATTTTGAGAGAAAAGTAGTGAAAAATATAATAATCCAATTTCAATTTATCCACTGTTTTTTTTATAATATTTGGCAATATAATTCTGAAAAATCGGAAAGGAATTTTGAAATTCTGACTCTCACTATTTTGCTCAAAATTTCAAGAGCTATTTAATTGTGATTTTTAATAAATTTTTAATGGATCATGAAATAACACTGAGACCCAAGTAGATAATATAGTCATTTGTGGAATTTTTTGTTAATCAATCAAAATTCACAGAGATTAAAGGCCAAAAAAATAAATAAATCAAGGGTGTGTTCAATTCTGTGCTCACATAGACAATCTCTGGTGCTAGTAAATGTTTCGGATGGTTATGGTCTAGATGTTATATGGCAATATGCGACGGTGGTCTCTACTTGCAAAAACTTTTATTCCTAAGTGAAAATTCAACTAAGTAACATGTACAATTAATATTGATATAAGAAATAAATATACCTAGAGATGGAGGTCTGATGGTATATATACCAGTAAAGGGACCAGGTAGTGTGTTTATTGGACAATCCAGTGTAAATCACTCAACTATGAGATCCCATGCTGAAAGTTAATGGTTGGTGCTACAACAGGCAATGATAAGATGTGAGGTGTATGCTGGTGTTAAAGGTTTAGGCGAGTAGTCAAGGTCGAGATGGATGGTTGGATGTCAGTCATATTTTTGGTCTTGGCAGAGTCACTCATATTAGGCGTGTGTGGTGGACAGTTGTGATTGGGCTCGGACCATGTCTAAAACAGGTTGTATTTTACAATTTCCTATTATTCTTAAATCTAGAAAAGGTAAAACTTGTGTGGATTAACTTCGCAATAGAAACCTCTATATGAGTTTCAACTCCAAATTAATATAGGTAATATGTAAATGCTAACATTTACGGGAAATGTTTATTATTACTTTTTAATGTGTCAATTATTGTTTTTTATTTTTTTAAAATTTATAAACTTTTTACATTTTAGTTTGATTAAAAAAAGAAAATTATTTTTTACATGAAAAATTAATGAATGGGAGAATGAAGGTGATAATAAACAATTTGACATTTAAGAAATGTAAATTAAGAAAACAAAACCTTAAAAGAGAATAAGGTAATTAGGGTTAGGGATGATAAATGAGTGGATCAGGACAAGTTTGACTATTCTCGTTTCCGCCCTTACTAAGGGTGGGATAGGTTTGGGGATGAGATTAAAAGAGACGGATATGAAAAACTAAACTTAATTCCTTGACCTGTTGGGGTTGGGATTCAAGAAACCTACAGGAAAACCATTCACCTTTTTAAAAAAATTTAATTTATTTGAATATAATTTTAAATAAAAAATATACGAAGTTATTAATTATATTTTAATTCAAATAATATATAAAAATAATAAACAACATGAATAATAAAATAAGAAATTTAAGAACTAAATTATTTTTTAATAATTTGTATAATTCAATTTTATTATTTAAATATTATTATAATTTAAATTGTCTAATTATTATAGTAATTAATTTAATTATATTTTTAATAATTATAAAAAATAGAGTGTAAAAGTATATTATTGACTCTAATTTAAATATATATAAAAGATTGGATAGAGTGTAAAAAATGTACATATAAATGGTGTTCACATTTCAACTCCGCGTAATTGGGATTTAATTGGTTAAGCCTGATACGGAGAAATAGCATACATGAAGTATAAAAAGCAAAACGTCGACAGTAAAATTCGAACCTGAGCAGGCTAAGCCCAACAGATTTCGAGTCTGTCTACTTAACCACTCGGACATATCGACGCCACAAGGCAGGAGTTTGTCAGAAGATTTTATAACAGTTACTATAGACTGTAAAAGTAAGAACTGAAGCAATGGGACGAGTCACGGGATCGAGTTCACAAGACAACATCATATGAGCGCTGGTCATAGCCATAGGAATCCAGCGAGAAGGGCCCAACGGTAAATTTGGTCAATCACTTGAGACTTGACAGTTTACGCCTTACGGTAACATGAGAGGGGAAAATTAAAGCTATCAAGGCCACTAGTAAAAAGTTATTAGAGTAAATTATACTTACACTTATTAATGTTTTATTAAATTTCTCTTGTTATCTTTTTTTTTTTTCATTTTTTTTTACTTTTATATTAACTTTTTTTAATTGTTTAAAAAATATTATATCATGTATTTTTATAAAAGATGTTGTAACTGTCAAAAAACAAGGAGTTATATACATTCTCAAGAAAGTTCATGTGAGTTCAGTGTAATTTATTCAAATTATTATTTTCTACTAACATGGTGTAACATGGTTGACAGATAATCTTGATTTTCAAGCATGTGACCAGGGGTTTGATATTCGGATCTATGTGTATAGAAAAACATTTGTTGGGAAATGTCAATCTCTTAAATAGACTTTAGTACCTCGAGATATTAGTCTTTAGTTTTTGGTTGGAGGCTACCCTGAATTCACCCCCAAAACTTATTATTTTCTTGTTATATTGAAATTTGTTTCACAATAAAATGTGATCGATTCACAACAACAAAAAAAGCTCCTATCTAAGTTGACAGCATTAGTTTAAGTCCGAAAAAATAACTTATATGCAAGTTGCGAAATAGTAAAACAGGCAAATGTCGTCACTTGATTTTTAAATAAGTATTGATGATGAAAAAACTTTTATTTAAATTTAAATTTTATCATATTAATTTTACATTCCAAATAATTAAATGAGTTAATAGTTATATCATCCCTAAAATTATCAAATTAAAATGTGGACTAAAAAATAATTATCATTCGATCATTTTATAATTATTTCATGAAATTATTATTTCACGTAGTAAGCATATGGAAGACAAAAACATATGGTATTTGAGATTGTTGTAGTTTAGTTAACGACAAAAACAGTTTAAACTTTAGGTAATCTGTTATAATATTATTTTATAAAATGGATATTTTAATTTTCGAGTTTCATTAACTTCACATGTAAGAATAATTATTTTTTCTCTGAAAAGTTATCTTATTTTCTAAGCTAAGTCAGAATTAAATTTAATTATATATAACTAACCCACAATAACACATTTAATAGCATATGACTTTACCTTTAATGTTTATATTTACACGTCTTTTATTTTTAATTTTAAAATTGAATTTAAAATACTGCATGTCTCCCCTCCTTCCCCCCCCCCTCCAAACACTCTTTGTTAATAACCCTCTAACAGTGTGAATTATCTATAATTTATCATAATATTATAAAAAAATGTGCAATGCGTACACAAGTATTTATACAGTAAATAAATTAGAAAAAAGATTTAAGGGGATGTATTGGATTGAGATTTTAAAGGATTTTAAAAGACTTTTTTGTGATAAAAAAGTTTTTTAGTATTCAATCAAGACTTTTTAATAATATAAAAATTCTTGTGTTATTCAATCAGGACTATCAAGATTTTTTTAAAAGGTAACAAAATTTGGTGGTATTTAATTAAAATTTTAAAATAATGTTATTTTCTTATGTGTGAACATGCAGATATTCCATAATCCACATCAATCTTTCGACCTCGACTTGGATGACATTTGCACACATTAGGCAGGCCTTTTTTTTTTTTAGTTGACTAACTTGTAAATTTCTACTTTTTTTAGCATGTTTAAATTTAGGATGTTAATTGAATGTTTATAGGATATTTGTGATGATTATAGGATATATGTAATGATTATGTTATGATTATAGGATGTTTTTGTGTTATGAGATTTTTGTATTAGATATTATGTTATTTATGTATATACGATGTTAACATGAGGTTTTTATGATGATTATAAAATGTTTTTGCATGATATTATAAGATTGAGGCTTTTATGATGATTATTGCATAATACTACATATAAGCACTAAATAGTAGTATTTTTTTGTCTTAATTATAAGTAATATATAATGTATTAATTATTATCTTTCTTTTATACCATTAATTTATTGTAACGTCTATTAATGAGATATTCACTCATTTTTCATGCAAGTGGGTGCATTCATTTGCATGTTAACAATATAAATTACATTCATTGGTGGAGAAAATTATTTTTTGAATTATGAGTAATATCATTAAATATAATCACCACTTAAACTATTTAATTTTATGGGTATTTTTGGAATAAATTTAAATTTATGACATTATTAATTAAAATTAACTACCTTAACTATTTTTTATTGGTTTTGATGAATTAGTTACTTGTTGCTTATATAAAGAACCACAGGTAGTATGATATTTATGGCTACTTGTGATCAGCCAATGATGCAAAAAAATTTGTCAAGTTGTTTGTCTGAATATTATGAGAAGGTAAATGTATAAAACAAACAGAATATTAAAAAAAATAAATTCTACGTTGGTTATGAACATAACCGATGTAGAAAATCACTATCTACATCGGTTATGTGCATAGTTGATGTAGAGAGTAGGATTTCTACATTGGTTATGTGTCATAACTGATGTAGAAAACTTAGCATTCTACATTCATTCTTTTTTCAATCAACGTAAAAAATATTTTTACATCGATTCGTTATTTGATGTAAAAGATACCTACATTCTATATCTTCTGTATTTATGATAGGTCTACAACTGATGTAAAAAGTGCATTTTAACTGACATAAAAAATCCTGTGTGCACTAGTAATCACTAATTATTAGATTGAATAGATGTTATAGATTTATCATTCCAATTGACTTTATACTATCCTGTCAATTGAACAAAGGGTCCTTTTGCAATAGTCAATAAGATAGCAATTGATGAATATGCTCAGGGGATATAAAAGAATAAAAAAGAAGAAAGTAATTAGATCACATAATTTTTGAAGAACCAAGCTTCAATTAATCTCAAACTAGAAAAAAAAAAAAAAAAGGGTTTAGTTGCTCATGACCTTCAAGAAAACACAAGAGAAAAAATAAAAAATAAAAATCTTACATCGTCAAGAACAATATTAAGAGAGTCAAAAGAACAATCCTTGAAGAACCAAACTTCAATTGACCTTGAAGAACCAAACTTCAATTGACCTTGAACTAGAAAAAGGGGTTTAGTTGCTCATGATCTTCATGAAAACACAAGAGAAAAGAATATTCTTGATCTCCAAGAAATATGTTATTAGAGTCAAAAGTTTCTTTTAAGAATCTCTAAAATCCTTAAATAGTTAGGGTTCTAAAGGAGATCCAAATCATAATAAAAGAGAAAGACAAAATTAAAATTGCCCTAAGCTAAGTTTTGGTGCGCATCACAGATGTGACCACCATCAAAGGTGGTTGTGATGGCTTCTAACATGTTATTCCCTTGCCCAGCACTTGTTTGGCGTACAAATGGGTGTGATTTTCATTGATTAATTTGTTGTTTCTATTCAGCTCCCACTTTTTTGGGATTTTCTCAAACATGATTTACATTCTTTCCAAAATTAAGGTATCTTTTTCCTACATAGAAAATAAATAAAGGAGGCAATAATATGAAGCAAAAAATGTAATCATGCAAAACACTAAGAAAATATGCCTAAATGCATTCGAAATACATACAAAAGTCATAGGAAATTATGATGCAAAATGAGGTGCATCGCAAAATATAAAAATCTCGAAAATTCTCCTCTTGAAACTCTAATTACAACGTGATACTTATTTTAGTTTTGTCTATTCAAATTTTATTCATTTTTAGTCTTTATATTAATAAAATAATACACTTTTAGTCTTTCACTAAAATTCAAAGCACATGATTTTTCAATAAGTTTTACTATTTAAAAGTAAATAAAATTTAAATAACAAATTAAAATTTTAAAACATGATATTTCCATAGACTAAAATTATATTTAAAGCTAATGAAAAGTACATAAATTATTTTATGCCACTACATCAATTATTTTATATATGTGTGCACGTTTAGTGACTATTTAATTTTTGAAAGTCCCGAAATCTATTTTTAGTGAGTATGGCCTTTTAAACATTTAAAGGAGTATGTCAGCCATAAATAATAATTAAAGAGGGTTCCGACTCTGCACACATAAATACATGATAAGAAGATAAAAATGTAAACTTTTTTTATTAAAAAAGCATTTATAATACCAAAATTATAAAAATCACTCAATGTTTATTTTTCTTGATTTTTGATAACATTTATCCTTATAATTGATTTTAAGCATTAAAAAATAGTAGAATTTTATAATAATAGACAGTATTTATTACATAATTTTTCAATAAAATCTTATCACTACTCTTAGTTGTTTAAAATTAGTTCTAATAATTATTTTTAACATTTTTTTATTTTTTAAAATAATTGAAGGTATTGAAAAAAAATTTGTTTAGTACCTTCACTATTTTATTAATTCAAGTAAGCTAAGTGGCTCCATGTCTATTCTATTAATCATAAGTCGTACCTTCTCCTCTAGCTTTGTTGCTCTCTCTTGCAGTGTTTCAACCTGCTTTTAGTGTATGTGCATGACATAACAACTAGAATCAAATTAATTAATATATTCAATGCAAAAAACAATTAATTTTAACACACTATTTTTCACACCACATATCTGAGTAGGTGATTGGCCTTGCATAAGTTCCACACCAAAAAAAATTGACGGAAAACAAAAGCAAATTTTATCGAAAGACAAGAGGGATGGGGCAAGCCTTAGAGTGGCAGACGGAAAACAAAGGAAGAGAAAAATTAAATTAAATATAAAGTTACCGCGGAATGATTTCCCACGGACTGGATAAATTCATGAGTCCAAAGATTGGGTTGGTAATTAGCTGAACGTCTATTTTCATTTTGGGTATATTGGGTATCTTTCTGTTCCCTCAGGGCACAAATGAGTTGCCTTGATGATCCATTGAGAAATTTGGCATTGGCAGGAGTTATTCTGTGTTTAAGGTGTACAGGTGATATATACAGAATTTGCGTGGTAGACAAACAGTTGGGAAGGCTCAATAGATTACATGCCATGGCGTACTCCACAGTATGCACTCTATGTCACATGGGATGCTAAGCAATGTGCTTACTCTCCCTATATATAGTCATAGAACCCCAAGCCAAAACAAAAAAGACACGCATGAAAACCTACGGTGTCAACACCATCACAAATGACAAAACCTCTGAATAGTTTTTACAAAATGTGTAGGTTAATGAAATTGAAGTGATGAAGAAATATTTTACTTGGCCTTTTAAATATGACAACACATAATTTGATTTTAAAATTATAATTTATTTAAAATTTTATCTAATGCTATTTTAAAATAAACATTTATCTATTTAAATTACAACCAATTTTAAAATTTTAATATAAATTAAGTGAATAGAGTAGTTAAATTAATATGTTTTATTTTAATCATATAAATTCAAGTAAATAAAATGTACGTCAACAAATTAGTTTGAATAATTCATAGCTCACAACTATCAAACGCGTGAATCAATTGACACGGGATTATTACAACTTAAGCAATGTTATCAAATTCGAGTTTTAAGTATACAATTGCATTAAATGTATTTTTTAAAAAAAAAAATCATAGCTCGTACAAAACTAAACTAAGCCAATAATTTAAACACGGACTGGTGCATGTTTCACGTTTCACCCATATGTAAACAAGTTCATCTGTTTGAATAATACCTTCAGAATCCCAGTTGCGGGGAGAAAAATCCATTTGCACAATGTTGATGTTCGCTTCGGTAATTTTTGAAGTTTTTAATGTTGGGAAACAATTCAATTTTTTGATTTCAAATTTTTAGGATATTGTTTAGATTTAAAGATATTAATGTTAGAATGTAGGTCGTATAAATGGGAGTTATTGAGATAAGAAAAACCACCCGGCTTGTAGAGGAGGTTACTACTCTAAGAGAGAGCGTGATCATGTAAAGAGAGGGTTTTTCAAGTTTGTCCTAAAAACTTGTAATGGAGTTAAATATTTAAGATGAATAAACTTGAAATATTTTCCTAGACGTAGGTAAGAGGTGCTGAATCACGTTAAATAAAGGTGTGTGTCTCCCCAACATTTAAAATTAATTTAGAATAAGTATAAAATTTATACTTTTTAGTTGACAATAATTAATTTTAAGTGTAAAACCGTTAAAATATATGCATATTGATAATCTTAAATGAAATTTTACTCTATTATTTAAATAAAATATTTTTATCTAAACTTGTAAAGTTTTATTTTTAAATACAAAATATTTTTTTAAAATTTAATATTAATTCTCTTAAAAGTATTCTATAAAGATTTGAAAATAAAATATTTTGTGACAAATTAAAATTTCTAGGTTTAAATAACTTTTTGATTTCTATTATGTTTGTTTTAGTCATCTTAAATTTCTTTCTTATTTTGATTTCTATAAGTTTTTTTCATTCAAATCCTTAATATTACTAGTTCAGTTCCTATAAATTTATAAACTTTAAATACAGATATCTTTTATATTATGAGACTTTTATTTCAATTCACGTTATTTAGAAAATATCAACTCTATTTTTCAATCTTTATTGGTCACGTTATCACTTAAAAAAGAATAGGAAATAAAATAAAATATATTTTTAAATCAAAATAAAAACAATTTTATGCTATAAGAGCAAAAGAAAATTATTTAAATCAAATATCTAAACTAAGTGTTAAGACAAAGGATGAATTTATGATCCACATTTATTTTGATAATAACAAACAACCTCAAAAAGTCTTTTTAAATCAAACGTTTGGTGACTCGTTTTGTATTTCCTTTATCGTTATCGTCTGACTACGCGTTGTTCATCGCCTTTCTATATCTTTATAGAATTAATAACTAACTTTATTCAAACGATGTTTTAAACATTTTGTGCTCTACAAGTTTGTAAAAGTGTAAACAACCTCAAAAAAATAGAAGCCTACGTATATACTCTTGAGAAAAGACCACTTTACACATAAAAGAAGAATTCTATGTGCGGTTGTCTGTACGGAAAGCAAATATACCCACTGCTACAAGATTGAGTACGAGAAAGGCTAGATAAGCAAACTGCTTTATTTTATTAGAGTGACTAGTTGATGAAAGGCATTAAATGCTACATTTAATGCTCCAATGACTCTTTTCTGCCTTTACAAACGCAGGACGAAGGATGTCTGCTACAATACTCACAACTGACACTTTTTGGAGAATCCTATAAATAGAAGAAGAGACCTCAGTTTGTTGAAAAATTCTCTCAATTTGTAATCTCTAAATACATTTTTTTTGTAAACGCTTCCTATGCTCTATTGTATATTTGTTTGATAAGACGCTAGCTTAAGCACAATTAACCATTTTCTAAGAAATTGGTAAAAGCCTGAAGAGGCTTTGATTCAAAGAATACTTGAGTTTTTGCTTGGAGAGGCAAGTTAAAGACTACTTAGGTTGAGCCTGAAAAAGATTGATTAAAAAAATACTTGTAACTTGTTTAAGTTAGTGGAACTTAGTAGTTTGTCATGAACTAGATGTAGTTTCTGAGGGAGACAAACTAGTACAAACTCTGTGTGTTTCTCTGACTTGCGTTTTTCTTTCGTCTTTATTTAAACATCTTATAAAAAAATTTGTTTAACCCTTCAGACGAAACGTCTTTAAAAGGTTTTTGTAAAAAAATGGTATAACATAATTCAACCCCTATTCTTGTGTCATTTCTGCGTTTTACACTAAGGTAACACATAAATGGAGAGAGTAAATTTTAAAGAAAAGAGTTATACTTTTGTCGAGGAAAATTGATGTTGTAGGCACATTGATGACAAATGGCAATTCAGTTATCACAAGAGGCACGAGGAAAAATTATCACATGTATTAAATTTTCCTATAATTTTTTTTATAAATCTTTCTATTAAATTATAAAAAATATTAAATAAAAACATAAATATATTTGATATTTAAATATAAAATTTATTCAATATTTATAAAGTATTAAATATAAATATAAATATATCTAATGTTTTTCATTTAAAAAGTAAAATAATATCCTAATTATTCGTCTATATTTGAGACAAGGAATTTACCATGCATAACATATGATACGAAATTTTTCAGCACGTGGTGTGAGAAGTTTCTGGCCTGCTAGCTGCTATTACTATAGTCAGATGGTGCATGAATGGTGCAGCAAGATGTCACTTCAGTGCCGCATATTTAACACATTGATTAAACTTAAGTCCTTTTAAACACAAATGTAAGTTGATTAGGTCTTTAAATTATTTTAAAATTTTTAATTAGATCTTTAAATTAAAAATATATATAATTGGATAATTGATCTTATAAAATCTTTATAATTAGGTCTATGAAGCTAGTTTATGGTGGCTTAAACCACTAAAAAAATAATAATTTGTGACTATTTTAAAAATTCTAAGAACTCAATTACAAAATTTTTATAAGATCAAAGGTTAAATATGTTTTTGATCCTTAAATTTTTTCAATTTTCACTTTTAGTCCTTAGAAAAAAATTGATCAGTCTTAGTCCTTGTACTTTTTATTCGTTAACATTTTTAGTTCTTGTTATTAAGTACCACCGTTAAGTGATGATGTGGTAGTCACATGAGCTGCCATTTTATCAACTAGTCTGAAGTGGCTGCTACATGATTATTTTTGGTAAATTATGTTTTTAGTTCCTAATCTTTTCACAAAATTTACTTTTAGTCCCTCAACAATTTTTGACTAGTCTTAGTCTTTTATCTTTTATGAAATTCACTTTTAGTCTCTCAATAATTTTTTGACTAGTCTTAGTCCCTCAACTATTGTTTGTCATTGTTTTTAATCCCTTCTATCAAGTATCACCATTAAGCAATGATGTGACAATTATGTTGGTAGTCACATGACTTGATATGCAAACTATTAGTTTAATGTAGTAATCACGTGATAAAATGTTGCTGGTTTAAGACATTTTTGACTAATTTTTAAGGTGTTACAAACTTTTTAGCATTGTAAAACTGCTAGAAAAAGGGTTTGAAAATTTCAAAAAAATATAAACAGAGATGGAGTAAGCAAAATCAACAATCTTCGATTGAAATTTGGAAAAAAAAAAAAAAAGAAACGGAGATGTAATAAGCAAAATCAACAACCCCATCCTAACTTTGACAATTTTTGACTGGGTTTGGGTTTCTCTGACTTGTAAAGTCAAGTTCAGGTAAGTGACTCCCCACCCCCACCCTTGTTCCCCGTACTCGCCTCGTTACATTTTTTACAATTTTTTTGTTACACACACACACACACACATATTAGAGTTAAGTTTTTTTATACTTTTATTTTTTATAGTTATTAAAAATATAAATAATTTATTTTAATAGTTAAATATTTAAATTATAATGATAATTAAATAACAAACTTATAATTATACATTTAATTAAAAATATAATTTAATTCTTAAATTTCTTGTTTTTAAGTTTCTTTGTGAGTTATTAATTTTTATATATTATTTGAATTAAAATATAATCAATAACTTAATATATATTTATTTAAAAATGTATAACTAAATTAAAATTGTAAAAAAAAAAGTGACAAGTTCTTTGTAGGTTTACCCGAACTCGATAAAGCCCAACATGAATGAGAATGAGATTCAAAAATATAAACTCGACCCACCTCGCTTTTTGTAGGGATGGAGATGGGGACGAGAAGAGCAAAACTCATCCTCGACCCACCCCATTGCCATGCCTACATCAAATTAGTAATTTACATGATAAGTCACTTGACTATCAACATGGTTGTCACATCATTATTTAATGGTGATACTTGATGGGAGAGATTAAAAACAATGACAAATAATAGTTGAGGGACTAAGAATGGTAAAAAAAATTGTTAAGGGACTAAAAGTGAATTTCGTAAAAATATGAAAGACTAAAACTTGTCAAAAAATTGTTGAGGGACTAAAAGTGAATTTGTAAAAGACAAGGGACTAAAAACATAATTTATCAAAAAAATTTACATGTGGTTGCCACGTTATCACTTAATGGTGAGACTTAACGGTAGAGACTAAAATGTTAACAGAGGAAAAATACAGGGACTAAACCGGTCAATTTTTTGTTTAGAGACTAAAAAGTAAAAATAAAAATTTTAGGGACTAAAAACATATTTAACCCTAAGATCAATGACCTAATTATAATTTTTTAAAATTTAGAGATTTAATTAAAAATTCTTAAATAATTTAGAGACCTATTAATTAATTTAACAAAAAACTAATTATTAAATTTTGAATCCTATTATTAAAGTGGAATGTGGTGAAAATATTAGTTCGGCTATCATTTTACATGTCTCGTGATTTTTAATATTTTTTTTTTACATATTCAATAGATTGCACAGATGATATCTACGTGAGACATGCCGATACAAATAACGTTTTCTGAACATGATATTTTTTCAAGAAAAATTATTAAGTAGTCATATCATTAAGTAGTTCTGGTTCCGACTTATATTTATAAAAAAAAAGTTAATTAGTGTCTTTAAGGAATTAAAAATAATTTTTTTATTAAAAAGTATGTTGTGTATTTTTTCATGATTTTTAATATAATACTTTAATAAAAACTTTCTATTTATTAATTTTTTAACCAACACCCTTAGAATACTGGTTAACAAGACTCATATTTATATAATACATATTTAAATTTTATAATTTACAAAAAATAATTATTAATACTTAATTATATATCATATAAAATTAATAAAGACTAAAATTATCTAGAATCACCTATTAATCTGTCATGTTTACTGGCCTACTAGTGGCCTGTTCCTCGTGAACTCTACTTGGGCTACACCAAAAAGCTGGAAATGAGTGCCACTGTTGTCACGTCAAAATTACGTGTACAAGTGTGATACTCTCAACAAATTGTTCATTTATGAAAATAAAATTATGAGAAAAGTATATTTATTTTAATGACATATGTGCTTAAAATAGTTTCTAATTATTAATTGAGAAAATAACTTGACGTACACCGAAATTATTCATTTATTTTTTTTAAATTAAAATAGAAGTAAAAAAATATCTATTTTCATTTTGATAACCTGTTTTTTATTATTATTTTCACTTAAATATCTATTATTTTTCATTATTTAAATTAATAATTAAAATTTTATAAAAGTAAATAACAAGTGATACTTTTGAAAAATTTAATAAATCCATGTAATATAAAGGCTTTTATCTTTTTTTTTAGTAGGCCACCTCATTTATATTAAGTATATGATATTTTTATTCTTCTCAATTTATGTGCTCAATTTAATCTAAATTTAATTTTAAAATTCGACTGTCCTATCAATCTATTTATCTATAGTTATACATTCAAGGGTTGACTTTTTACTATTCATGGAGATTTTTTTGGTATTCCATTTATGTTCTTGAGTAATGATGCGAAACATGCCGGTCTTTGAACTTGGTTGAAGGTGACATGGTTGTATTTTGGTGGATTGATGTTAATACAATTCCACATGACAGTTTCCACTCTATAAGTTCAGCGCTTACACATGTGAAAGATAAACATACTCTATAGTTTAAAATAAAAAAGAAGAAACGTATTTAGATTAAAATATCTAATGTTTTTGATGAGTAAAGGAAAGAAAATAAACGAAAAATGTAAACAAAAGATAATAAATATGAAAAAACGATGATTGGTTTATGTTGATTTTACGTCAAAATTATTTAGTCCGAATTTGTTAGTATATAAAAAAAAGGCAAAGAACTAATTTTTTTTTGTATATTTAAATATGAATTTTCTTTAGAGAAAAATTATTAAATATGAATTGTCAAATTTTTGTTAGTATATAAAAAAGTGAAAGAACTAAAAAAAAAATTCAGTTTAATTATGCACATTGAAATCTTATTAATGTAAGTCATAAAATTTTTATTGATAAACATGCTGTATAGGTTAAAATAAAAATGAGATAAACATACTCTATAGGTTAAAATAAAAAAGAACAAATGTATTTAGCTTAAAATATGTAATGTTTTTGATGATTAAAGAAAGGGAAATAAACGAAAAATGTAAACAAATTATTAACATGTATTGTCAAAATTTTCCTGGTATATAAAAATAGGAAAAGAACTAAAAAAAACAGATTAATTATGCATATTGAAATGTTATTAATCTAAGTCATAAAATTTTTATTGATAAACATATTCTATAGCTTAAAATAAAATATGAGATAAAGAAACAAAGATAAACGAAAAATGTAAACAAAAGATAATCAATAGGAAAAAAAAAGGTCATTTGTTTATGTTGATTTTATGTCAAAATTTTGTTCAACGCATTAGTTGGTGTATTTAATTTGTTGTTTAATGTGTCAGTGTTAGTTATTGTGTAAGGTTAATATTTTTTTTGGTGCATGAATGTTAGACTACGCGTTGTACTCTGTGATAGAATACAAATTAAATTTTGGTAGGTTTGCTTTTGTCATTTTGTTTGTATGATGTTTTTTTTTTTTTTTTTATTGTGTTTCATGAAGGACTTCTATATTGTGCCCTTCACATTCACGGGTTTCATGTTTACTGATCATTTTTTCAATTTTAGTCTTATCTTGTGTCGTGTATCACCTTCAAGCCCACATTTTTCTCCAAGAACTGTTGGGTCTTATTGACAGATTGCAGGCTTTTGTTTTTGAAAATGCAGCTGGAAAGTTTGGGGAGCATTTGGGTGAAGTTTCGCTTCTGCTTCTTTTCATCATCTCCTCTACTTCTGCCTTTTTCTTTCTCCCTTCCTCTTCTATCCTTATAATCAGAGAAGAAAGAAACAGATTTGTAATTGACTAAAAGTATTTGATACAATAGATAAGGAACCATTTATAGGGAATGGAACCCGGTAAAGTTATATCAAGAGCTGACTTAAACAGAGTTAATATACTAACTATTAACAGAGTTATTTGTTAACTTTAATAGCCCCGCAAGTTGAAGAGTGGATAGTGTTCACTTTCAGCTTGGACAACAAGGAATGAAAAAGGTGAGGATCTAAAGGTTTGGTCAAAATATCTGCTAATTGATCATTAGTGGAGATAGGCAAAAGATGAAGGAGTTTGGGTTGTAATTTCTCTCGGACAATGTGGCAATCTATCTCGATGTGTTTGGTACGCTCATGAAATGTTACATTTGTTGCAATGTGTTGGGCGGATTGATTGTCACAGTATAAGAGAGCTGGTGAAACAAAAGGAAGCTTCAATTCTTGAAGGATGTAAGTGAGCATTGAATCTCACAAACAGTAGCCTCTAGAGCTCTATACTCGGCCTCCAAAGAAGATCTAGATACTGTAGTCTGTTTCTTTGAAAGACAAGAAATTAATGAATCCCCAAGAAAGATGCAGAACCTGGTTGTTGACTGTCAAGTATCTATGCAACTGGCCCAATTAGAGTCTGAAAAAGCATTGAGCTGTAACTGTGAATTTGCTGAATAAAAAAGACCATGTGACGGGGTAGCTTTGAGATAGCGGAGAACACGCATTGCAGCTTGATGATGAATAGTTGTAGAACAGCTCATGAATTGGCTGAGCTGTTGGACAGAATAGCTAATGTCAAGCCTTGTTGTTGTCAGACACAGTAATCTTCCTATGAGACGTCTATATGCAGCTGGGTCTTCCAAAGGCTGACCTCCTTCCTTTTGTAATTTAGTGTCCTTGGTCATGGGTGTTGTGGCGGGTTTGGAAGCCAAAAGTCCTGCATCTGAAATAATGTCAAGAGCATACTTTCTTTGACAAATATGTAAACCATGTTTAGATTGGACAATTTCTAATCCCAAGAAATACTTTAAACAGCCAAGATCTCTGATTTTAAAGTGTTGGTTGAGAAAATGTTTAATAGCATCAATTTCTTGCAAATTGTTGCCTGTAAGAATTAAGTCATCCACATAAACAAGTAGAATAGTAAAAGAATTATGATTACGTTTAAAAATAATGAATGATCTGATGAAGACTGATTAAAATCTTGAGATAAAAGGGAAGAGGACAGTCGAGCAAACCATTGTCTGCTGGACTGTTTCAAACCATATATTATTTCTTGAGTTTGCAAACCTGGTTTGGTTGGGTAGGAGGAATGCCCGGTGGAAGTTCCATATATACTTCTTTGTCAAGTTTACCATGGAGAAATGCATTGTGGATATCAAGTTGTCACAGAAACCAATTATTAGAAGTAGCAATAGCTAAAATCATTCTAATGGTGGTGACCTTTGCTACAGGAGAGAAGGTATCAAAGTAATCAATGCCTTCGATTTGGGTAAAGCCACGAGCCACCAGTCTAGCTTTATATCGCTCTATAGTACCATCAGCTTTAAGTTTAACCTTGTAAACCCATTTACATCCAATGGGTTTCTTGTTGGGAGGGAGTTGAACAACATCCCAAGTCTCATTTTGAGTGAGAGCTTGGATCTCAGCTTGCATGGCCTTAATCCAGGCCTCAGATTTAATAGCCTGTGCGTAAGTCTTAGGTTCATCCATAGTGGAGATGGCCAAAGCATAATGTTTATGCGCAGGATATAAAGAGAATAATCCAAATATAAAGATAAAGGATAGGGAGTGGTGGAAATATGATCAAAAGTAGCAGACTGGGCAATGTTGCAATGAAATTCATGTAAGTATGCAGGTGGTTTGCGAATTCTAGTAGATCTTCTAATAGGAATATCATTATTAATAAGATTTTCAGGAATAATATCATCAGTCGTATAGTTGTCTTTATTATGATTATCATGTTGAACAGGGAGTGGAGAAGTAGCATGTATATCAAACAAAAGATTATCAAAATCAGTAGTATGTGTAATTTGAGAAGGAGAATCCGATTCTAGAGTTTGAAAACCAGTGGAGTCTTTGTAGGGAAATATATGCTCAAAGAAAACAGCATTTCTACTTAAGAAAAGAGTGCGTAGGTAAATCAAACAAGAGATATCCTTTAGTTCCAGGTCTAAATCTGAGAAATATGCATTTTCTAGCCCTGCTGTCAAGTTTTGTTCTATGTTGGCTAATGGTGGAAGCATATGCC
>QUWT01000345.1:291857-309127 GCA_004329165.1 Spatholobus suberectus | reverse complement strand
GTTACAATGCAACATTTTTGCTATTCAGTGTAAACAAAAAGCAAAATTATTCAAAGAGCCTGATATCACTTCAGTCAAAACTAGTCAGTTACCTGTGTATTTGCACGTGTCGCATTTGCCTTCACATATATTCTAAAATCATATATATATATATATATTGCATAAAAAAACAATAGTGTAGATGAGATCGAACCAAATCAGAACAATATAAGAGAAATCTACTTATATTCTTTTCTTTTGAAAAAATAAAAATATTTAATATTTCGAAAAATACAAAGTAAAAGCTAAATTAATTATTAGTGTTATTTTTATTTATTTTAATTTTTTAAGATTAATATAATATATACATATATATAATTATATATAAGTAGTATCTAATATTTTTTATTATATTTAAATATGTCATAATATTTACAATATTATAATATATTTACTATTATTAACAGATAATTAATTTTTTATTTTAATAATTTGAATTTGAGATTTGTTAAATTGAATAAAGTTGAATTTGAATTTAATTTTTGAAATTTTAATTTTCACACATCATACAATAAATTTTAATTTAAATATATTTTTTATATTTTCTTGTTAATTTAAAACCAGATATATTTAAGTAATATTTTTAATATTTTTTTTTTAAATTATTTATTATTAACTATAAAAATTATTATTATGTAATTTTTTGTGTATGTTTTATTTTCTTTTTTATAATATTACTTTTTTACTATTTACTATTTTTTAATTTTATTAATATTTTTTATTTACTTTATTATTATTTTAATCTTATAATAATCTTTAAATATTTAATATTAGTATTATTTTATTTTTATATTTAATTTGTCTTATTTGCTATCTATCATTATTTTAACCTTAAAATTATTTTATTTATAATAATTAATTTTAATATTATTACTATCATTTATCTATATTTTTATTTTTTATTACTTAGTTTTATTTTTTTATATTTTCATCCCGTGTCATTTATTGGAACCAAATCCTCTCCTTGCATACCTCTCTCCATCCCCTCTTCAACAAACTTGTTAACCGTTAGATCTATCTAATGGCTAAAATTAAAAGGTCACAATCCCACTCATATCGACGTATCGTTATAGAATGCCAATATGTTTAACCTAACTTTTTAAAGAGTTTAATTTTATCTTAATTTTCAACTAATAAAATTATTTCATATATAATTTTTAAATAATTATTATAAAAATTAATAATTTTTAAGTATATATAATTTTATAATTAAATAGTAATGATAAAAATCTTTATAATTTCAATATATTTTAATCAAATTCTTTTCTAAAACTTTTGTGTTATCTTTTGGCAACACTTTTCGTCTAAATTTAAATTTTATTTTTGGGTTCATTCATTTTTGAAAAATTTTTTATTTTTTTAATTAAAAAACACTTTATTTTCATGTATTTCATCTTTAAAAGTTTGTATAAAAATAATAAAAATTTACTTTTTTTTGTTTCCTATACAATTTTAAAAAAAAGAAAAAAAATTATATTTAAAAGTAAAAAAATGAAGAAAATGTATATATATATTTTAAAACCAAACACTCCTTATTATCTCAGTGTAGAAACCACAAGTTCAGCATGCATGATTGTATTTTCTTTTCTCCCTTATTGTTGAGAAAATTAAAGTAAAAGAGACTGACGAGACTAATAGCATTGTCAATTATGATAAAATTAACTATAATTATATTTATTTCTTTTTGACATTTTAACATGATCCTTGACCAGTAAACCCTGTCAATTTTAATCAGAAGAGTTTTAAAAAAGAATTTGATTAAAATATATTCACTCCATAACGATTATTATTATTATTATTTGGGTTTGAATATATTTTTTTGTTCTTATACAATGAATGAATTTTGATTTTAGTTCTTGTAAAAAAATTTCTTTGTTTTTTATCTCTTTAAAGTTTAAAATCATTATTTTCTCCTAAAATAAACGAATTTTGATTTTGGTCCTTATAAAATTTTCTTTAATTTTCATTCCTCTAAATGTGAAATAATATTTTTGGTCCCTAAAGTTCATTTTAGGTAGATAAATAACATTTATTTTAGGAATTTATAAAATTTTAGAAATATCGCATGCTAACATGGTATTACAACATTTGTAGGTGTCACTTAAGATGATTAGTTGACTTTCGTTAGATAACTTAAAAGATACTAGTATTTTATTCTGTGTATACGGGAAAATATTCATATTATAACTTAAATTTATAATAAATATACTTCTGAATATATAAATTATATTGTAATTAAAATTTATATAAATAAATATTTTTGAATATAAAATTATATTTTAAATTTATAATAAATAAATTATAATACAATGTTAATTTTAATTATTAATAATTTTTTAAACAAATATTAAAATTCAATTTAGAACTAAAGATATTTAAAATAATAGATTAAAAGAGATAAGTTAAAAAACCCTAAAAGTGCTCTCATTGAAGAATGATAGCTAAAAACGCTCCCGTTGAAGAACAATAGCTAAAAACATTCGTCTAAGATAACTGTTCTCATTTAATATATAGGGTAGATTTAAAAACCTACTGTTTAATTATAAATTATATACTTAAAAATTATTAATTTTTTAATAAATTTTTTAAAAAACATATAAAATAACTTCTATATTAAAATAAATAACTTAACGTTTAAAAAATTAAGGTTAAAGTATTGACATCCTGTTAAATACTAATAGCTGAGTAGTGAAAAGATTGATGACAGACTTCACAATTCGTAACTTTGTGAGAAGTGTGCTGGAGAGGGGACGCAGGGCACAAATTCTTTCTCAAGTACAGTAAAAAAAATTTCAGCCATTAAATCTTTTATTTTGTCCAACTTTGCCTTCTCTCTCCTCTGGTGGCACCGTAGCACTCTTAAACAAAATAAACACTCTTCTCTCTGTCTTTCTCTCTCTGCAATGTAGAATTTGTTGCCAATGTAATGCAGCCATGGGCAGAGAGGGTACGTAAGAGTGGTTGACGCTCTATTCATGACGGACTTCAAAATTCTTAACTTCAAAATCCAGTTCCGTCACCATATTTGCAAAGTGGGAGTGTTGTAACCCCTATCAGTATCGAACTGCTGCCGCTCGTCGCCGCCGGTCACCATCACCGGCCACCGTTCCCCTACTGCTTCAGCTCACGTCGTCGACTCTCGGTCTCTCCTTCCAGGTACTTACCCTTTTTCTTTCTAGTGCTTATTTCAATGTTTAGATTTCATTTGATAAGTGTATCTGTGAGGCAATTCTATTATTTGGTTACAAATGGAAAATGTCAGACAGCGAAGAGTCTGTTGGGGGTCGAAATCTAATTTCAGCTCACTCAGTTCACATAC
This sequence comes from Spatholobus suberectus, assembly GCA_004329165.1. Taxonomy (NCBI): domain Eukaryota; kingdom Viridiplantae; phylum Streptophyta; class Magnoliopsida; order Fabales; family Fabaceae; genus Spatholobus; species Spatholobus suberectus. The sequence continues at coordinate 305,769 of QUWT01000345.1, read as the reverse complement.
TTCACTCAGTGATACCAAAGCTTCTTCACTGAACCTCCTGTCAAAAAAAGAAAGCTGCAGAAAAAAATGGAAAGATGTAATTTTGACTTTTATAATAATGTAAGTATAATTTATAGAGCATTATGATTATAATTCTAACTAGCTGTGAAACATTGAGCATGATTGGTATTTTTATTGAGTATTATATATATATATATATATATGTTTTGTTGTCAGGTCTCTAATCCCCCTTATGCTGAAGAAGTGGATCTAAACAATGAAACGACAACAATAGTTCTTCGTGCTGCAGCTCAATATGCAGAGAAATATCCAAGAAACCTGTCGGAAGAAACTTTTGGTAGAGCAGATTGTCGCATACTCCATCGGTGCATAAAAGATAGACATACGGAGTTGACATATTGTCTGTTCAGCAGTTAGAAAATATATAATTACTGGAAAAGAGTATATGCAGAATTATAATGCTATAAAATTTATGCCGACAAAAATATATGTTTTACTACAATACTATATAATTATAAATTATAAATGCTTACTATTTGTAATGCTTTCCAGGTTTGGCACAGTTGATGTATGCATATCATTGCTTCAAATCGTATTGTTTGGCTGATGAAAAATGGGCAGGACGAGGTGCTATTTGATTATGCAACTGGTCATGTTTCTCCAATGTCACCCGCTACAAACGTTAGTTGTTGAATCCAAATAGCCATTTATTTAACATTGCATAAATTGTCATTCATGGTTCTTATGGCTATGTTGTTATTCTTATTCTTATATACGATAAATTTGTAGTTTCCAGCAGTACACTGTGGACTTCAACATCAAGCAGTGATTACAAATTTTTCTCTGTTGAAAAAGCTCTTTTTTTTTCACGTGGAGTAAAATTTCAAATTGTGTTGAAGTACCTGCCCCGGCTGCCCAGAAACGCAAGCGTTCATGCTCCACAGTGGTAGATAGAATTACAGATCCAGGTTCTGCCACCGAAGAGGTAATGAAAGTATTTTTTTTATTTTTTTATGTTAACATAATAGATACTTTTTTGGCTGATTTTGTATAAATTGACTTTTTAACCCAAACTCTCTTTTTGCAGATTCCAGAAACTCTTTGAAGAAAAGGTTTAGGTGGCAGGTAGTGGAATTATGTGTACACAATCTGCTGTTAGTTTGGTGTTTTGAATTGGAATCATTGTGTAGTAGATTCCAATTATCGTTATTTGTCTTTGTCTATGTAAGTGCAAACCTGCATTGTAACAACACTTGGTTTATGTAATGTAGTTGTGAGTCAAAATTTTAGCTCCTAATTCAAAATGAGTTGAGTGTGGTGCATTTGCTATGTTAGGACTTTGTATAGCAAATTAGGAGTTGTGATTTCGTCGAAGTGCCATTGTTCACAATTTTATCATGGTTTATGGTGTGTTGACTGTTGAGTTGAGGTGCTTGAGAAGACCATGCATGCAATGTTTGACGAAATATCTTTGATTGTTGATGAAATAATTATCTTGGCTTAGAGGGAACTTCAGGAATGTTATATAGTACTAGAATGTGATTTTGTTGTTGATCTAGTACAAGTTAATGTATGCAGAGATATCTTAAAAGCTAAGACTTGGTTGTTTTGATCTTATTGTTACTATATGTTATGTCTGAATTCTGTGGAAAATGTCCATGTAATTTTTAGATGATACTGAGGATGAAATTTTAGTGAGAATTTTTAGTTTGTCTTCTGAATAATGATGTCATGTGGTGCAATCATGAATGATGGTTGGTACTACGTTCATATTGAGTTTAAGGATGTAAAAGTGAAACTTGCATGTAAGAAAAATGAACATATAAACTTAGTGGGTATCAACTCTACCTGTTATGTCGAGTAAGTTTATAGTATGCTTTTGGTGTTCTTGCTGAACTGTCAAGGTAGAATATTGATGTAACTGCTGACACATGTGAATCTAGAGCTAATTTTCTTTTGGCTTATCAGTGATCTGTTATGGTGATAAATTGGTGAAATTTTGATTAAAAAATCTGTACTTGTGATGGTAGATCGGACTCAAAAACAAGAGTTTGTAGTGGGAACATGATTTAATGTATACCATAGTTTGATTGATAATAAATTTCTGCCTGATATCTTGGATAGAATTGATGATAATTTGAAAGAAAACTCGTGAATTATGTATTGAAGGTTATAATTTTTGCAATGGTGTGAGTGACTCCTCTTCTTTCCTCCCTCCCCTTTCTTTCTTTGAACCAACACAAGTATGGATGAAATCTTAAACTCCTAATCAAGCTTTGTAATCACCAGATTTTTACATCTAAAACTCATGAATCCTTGGACACCTGAATGTTGCTTAAAAGTTGTCCATTGTCAGCATTAGTCTCTACCTGTGTTAGTAAAATTGAGAGAAGGCAGAACCTTCTGAATGTGAAGGCCAATGGTATGCCGTACTCTCCCATTTCCTGCCTCATGTACTTCATCTCCTACTCAATTCGGTTTCCCTTTTCAATTCCAAACTGAATTCTTCTTAATTACTTGCCAGAATTCATGAAGTGTTCAAAGTTTGGAGCTGAGCAATCTTCCCCTGTTCTTAATCTCTTCAACCGAATAGGCATTGAGGTAGGGGGAGGATTTCCTTTATTCTTTGAAGAGTTTATAGTAGTGGTAAGTTTCAAGTTAAATAAATAGATTCTCATATGAATTTTCAAGGGCTTAAAATCTAGTTTTAGAGGGTTTCGGATCAATGATTGTGTATAAAATTGGTGATTGCTTGTGTGATTGAAGAGGGTGAATGGTTCGGATTATAAGGGGTTAGAATAGAAAAAAGTTGTTGCCTAGCTGTTCTATTTATACCTTTTATAGCAAAATTGTTCTTGCATGTGGAATTAGACGGGGCTGTCCTGAGTTCTTTGAAAAAATCGATTGATACATTGAAGAATTTTCCGAAGGTTGAATATCTTCTGTGGAGAATACATTTTCTGTTGTGTATTCTTATTCCTTGATGATGTTTGGTTCTTAAGAAGAAATATCTTTCGTGGTTGTTGACGTGAGTTTGAATTTCTATGGAAAATGTTGGTATCCTTTTACATTATCTGTATGAATATTTAAAAAGGAACCGTTGAACCAGTTTGAAGAGTTAACCACATAATCTGGTTGACTGTTTGTTGATCTTAATTTTTTTTAAGCAAACGTATCACCGGTGTTATAAGTTTGTGGGATCTAAACTCGGACCCCTAGAGTTGTAGGTACTCTCAAATTAAATTACTATGACTGAATATTTTTTCTATAACCATATGTTTAGTTGGGTGGAGTTGGGATGCAAAGAAATATGGAAGAATGAGATAGGAGAGAAAGAGAAATTGTATTTGTACAATCTTTTGTACAGCAAAAAAATGGGAAGGAAAAAGAGGGAAGTGTGGGACAAATGGTTGATGATGGAAAGAGATAGAGAGAAAATAGAGTATTGTAAAAAGTATTATAAAAAAGTGTTGTGCAAATAATATAATTGAGAGAAATCACAAAAATTTATTGGTCTATATGAGGTGAAAATTGAAATGAGGAGAGAAGGAATTTGTTTATAAAAGTAGGTTTCACTAAAATAAATCTCTCCTCTTCACGGAAAGTTTTTGTGCTAAACAAAAGAGTGAGAATAAGAATTTTGATATTCTTATTTGATTGTTCAGAGTTAAATGTAGAATAAATAGAAGAACATTCAAGAAAGAAAAATGAGGTTGTTACACGATAGACCAGGAAAAGGTAGGAAAACATGGAATAACAAAATTTTTGGTTTCCTCTAATGTGCGAAGACCCCTACATCTCAAAACTACGGAAGCCCTTTACCTAGTAGGAAACGATATCCTTAGGTTTCAATACTAATTGCCATTGGCAAACAAGAAGCAACAATATTAGTAAAAGATTTATTAGTAAACTCAAAAATTACCTTATTATGAGCTAACTAGAGCCCCCACATGGTGATTAATGTCACAACCAGGGTTGTAGCAAGATGGTAAAAATATGTTGAAAACATGGAATCGCCACAAAGGTTTATTTTTAGGAAAAACAATGTTGGAAAAATCCTTTCAAAAAATGGTCTTTAAAATCAAATTTGAGTTTGGGAATCGATTACGCGTAGAGAAGGAGTTAGGTACCGCAGATGTACTCAGACATCAAACTAGTTCAAACATAATTATCAAAGTTCTTTTGAATTTCAATGTTTAGACCTCTATTTAATTCGAAGCTTCAAACATGGGCTCCTTAAAAAGCAGAAGAAAAATGACAATTTGCAAATGCAAATTTGAAGTGGCCAAACAAGTTAAGTTGAGGCTAACTCTTAGTTGGGTTAATTATCTATTTGGAACTTTAATTAAGAATGGACATTAGTGGATGATTCGGCAATATTATTTTATTGACATTAGAATCACAATTTTTTTTTTAATCTATAGTAGAGAACCCTCTAAAAAGGTAATTTTGGGATATGACATTAGTGTTAATTAAGTGTTTGATATATAAAAATGTCTATATATCATTATTTTTTAAAAGATAAGGTGAACGACAAAGAAATCATACTATTTTGGTGTATTAAATGTATCGAGTCAAGAGGAAATAGGTTGTTTAAATGAACCTTTTTTTTTAACAAAAATGAGCTAATTATAGGATTGGTTCCCGTTATTGGTGGACTTGAGATTGAAGAGTTAAATGAGATTGATCAGATATGACAAAGCAACAATTGCTCAACATATTGCCGTGGAAGCTTTTTACTATGGTTGAAAGCTTTTAAAGTAATTTTTATATATTTTAAAATTTTAATTAAGTTCTTATTACTTAATAATTATCAAAATTTTGTTGGTTTTTATTAACTTAGATTTATTTAAAAATTTAGATGAATTATAGGAATTTATTTGATAAATAACATAATATAGGCGTTCAAACTTTTACTAAGCTTTTGAATGGTCTCTAATGATGATTTCTATTCTAAAAAAATTAAAGCTAAAATAAAATTATGTGAAATACTTAGACGTATTTGAAGTGTATCTAAAGAGTAGTAATTTGGCAAACTAGAGTAGATGTGGATGTACTATCTGTTATTCTTCAGCAGAAATATGCATTGTTGCGTGAACTAGATAAGAGTTTACAAGGTAACTGTAGTTTTATAATTTTATTTACTTATTTATTTATCTTTTGCTTTTTACATGAATGAAAGCTGTGCACTTTTCATATGAATGAAAATCAGGGTAATTACTTTTTTATAATTTTAATAAATGTTATGTGGGATTTAATAAATTGTAGTACCCTTGATTATCATTCTTTGTGGTGGTAAACTGAGTGTACTTTTCTCTTAGAATGCATGTTTAGTGTGATTCAGTGGTATGATAATGGTTGAACTTCCCATGGAAAGTTATTGTCCTCTGTGCATAGGTGATTTCTACCATGGTTTCCTGATTTCAAAAAACCTTGGTTAGTAGTCACTAGGATTCAAAGACTTGTTTTTGAGATCAATTTTGGGCATTCTATTGTGAAAACTCTTTCCAAAGTTGCTTTTAGTTTCTTTTTCTTAATCCTTTGCAGGAATATGTCTAGGTTACTTTGCATGTTTGGTTTGGTTCAAAAGATACATCTTGATATTCCATGAGCTTTTCATAACTAAAGCTCCACTTTCAATGATGGAGTTGGTGGTAGAACTTGAGTTATGGGGCTAATGTTGAAACTATTGTCAATGCTATTGTAGATGACAAAAATTATGTTGGAAAATGTTATTATAGTGTCATTGTAAGTTATTTGTTGAGATAGAAGAAATATATTATTTTGTCTGATTTGGATTCTCATCATATTATCTTGAGGATTTGGTGTTCTTACCTTATCTCATTTGTAGACTGTCCTTACCTATTTGATGACTCTTCATATTAAGAAGTTTGGATTTTGACCTAGCTTGTTTAGTTTTCTTTATCAATAAAAGATAAGAGTTAATCAGTAATCTATGAAATTATTACAATTAACAATGATCCTGTTTTTGGCTCTATTTTTTGTTGAAATATATGAAAAAGTATTTTTTATTTACATAGTGTTTGGTTGGACGGAAATGGAGGGGAGGGAGGTTTATTTCAAATCCTTTTTGTTTGGTACAATTTTAAGAGAAGGAGGGAAATAATCCTTCTTTGCGCAATTTTGGCTTCCCTCCAATATTGAGGGGATTTGGAGGGGGGAACGACTTTAAATTTTTTAAAATAGTTTGACTAAAAATGCCTTCTATTTATGTGAACCAAACAATGATAAAGTTATTTCCCATTCCCCTCATTCAGTCATTCTCTAATCAAATAAAATATGTAATTAAAATCTCTCCCCTCTCCTCCATTGAACCAAGTTAGAGTCATTGAATTAATTGTAGAAATATTTTCTAATGGTTTCACTCAAAAATGTCAAGTGGTTTGAAAATGGCGCAAGTCAAAATTTTAGGTATAAACCATAATTTTAGGAGTCAGTTTAATATGCAATTTGAGCTACAAGTCTCAAAACCCTATGGGACTAAAAAATAGATTTATTAGGATTAAAATCTAACTTAAGTGAGTTGGTTTAACTGAAAAATCTCAAGTGGTTTGAAAATGGCACAAGTCGAAAGTGTAGGTAAAAACTATAATTTTAGGAGGCAGTTTTGTACATAAAATGAGCTACAAGTCTCCAAATCCTTTGGGACAAAAAAAAAATAGATATTACAGGGTTGAAATGTGACTTGAGTGAGTTGTGTCACTGAAGAATCTGAAGCGACTTAAACATGGCGCAAGTCGAGAGTTCAGGTAAAACCCATAGTTATAGTTGTCGATTTTGTACGCATTTTGAGCTATAAGTCTCCGAACCCTATGAAGGGAAATATATGGGACAAGTGTCTTTGTTATGTCCATGTACAGGTTGAAGGAGACGTTAAGAAGTGAATGTGTAAATTTCTTCCGTGTCTCCATTATGGTTGACAGAAAGGTCTTTTGGAGAAAACAGTAGGGCCAAAAATTATACAAAATAAAAAAAAAAAACATCTCAATTTGATGCCCGAGCTAAAAGTTATGGCCTTTCAAAGTTTTTGGCCAAAAATTTTAAAAAAATAATTTTTAGGAAGTTATGAAATGAATAATAAAAAATAATAAATATTATTTTAAAAAAAATTGGAAGTTCTTTAAAAATTTAAAATAAGGTTGAACATCATTGGAAAAAATTTAAAACAATTAAAATAATTTGTAGAAAATATATTATTAATTATTTTTTAATTTCAAAATATAATAAATATTATTTGAAAAAATTTTAAAAAGTATTAAATTGTAAAAAGAAATATAAATTTAAAAGGAACTTTATAAAAATGCAAAAAAATGTTGTTCAAAATTTTTAAAACTTTTAAATAAAAATAAATATTAATTTTGAAAAAAATGTGAAATTGTCAAAAGAGATTATTATTTTAAAAAAATAAAATTAAAATAAATAGTTTCTATAAAAAGCTAAAAAATATTAAATAATTTAAAACAAATTTATTAATTATGTTATGAAATTTAAATTAACAATAAATTAAATAATAATATTTAAAAAATTTAAAATAAGAATATTTAAAATTTAAATATTTTAAAATAATAATATTTTAAATTAATATTTTAGAATTGAAAAGTAAATTAAAATTTTATTAATTTAAAAATATTTAAAGTTTAAAATAATATTAAATAATATTTATAGAAATTATATATTATTTGTAAATGTTTAGGAAGATAAATAACATTAAAAAATAATTTTATTTTACATAATATTAAATATTTTAAAAAAGTATACTTAATTTTTTTTATTATAAATAATATTAAATATTGTTGAAAAAATTAAGTAAAAATTTAAATATGAAAAAAAAATATGAATATGAATTTAATATAATTTAACCCCTAAACCCTACATTCTAACCCCTAACCCCTAAACCCTAAACCATAAACCATAAACACTGACCCTTAAACCCTAAACCCTAACCCCTAACCCCTAACCCCTAAACCCTACCCTAACCACTAACCCTAACCCTAACCCACAAACTTGAAACCCTGAAACCAAAACCCAACCCCCACCCCCCACCCTCCACCCCTAAACCCTAAACCCCGAACTCGAAACCCTAACCCTAAACCCAAACCCAAACCCCAAAACCTAAACCCCAAACCAAAACCCCACACCCCAACCCTAACACAAATCCAAAACCCTAAGCCCTAAGCCCTAACCCATAAACCCTAAACCCTAAACCCAAAACCCGAACCTAAAACTAGAAACCAGAACCCTGAACCCCAAACCCAAAACCCCAAACCTAAAACTAGAAACCAGAACCCTGAACCCCAAACCCCAACCCCCACCCCACCCCTAAACCCTAAACCCGAACCCGAAACCCGAAACCCAAACCCCAACCCCTAAACCTAAATCATAAACCCTAAACCCCAACCCTAACCCAAACCCTAAGCCATAAGCCCCAAACCCTAACCATAAACCCTAACCCTAAACCTTAACCACTAAACCCTGACCCCGAACTCGAACTCGAACCTTGACCCCGAACCTCAAAACCCCGAACCCTAAACCCTAAACCTAAACCCCAAACCCCAACCCCTAACCCTAGCCCAACCCTAAACCCTAACTCTAAACCCTAAAAAACCCTAAACCTTAAACCCTAATTTCCATGTTTCATGCCCTAATTTTTGTGCAATCCTTTCTTAACACTAGATTGACTATCTCTACCTCATATATTCCCTTGTGGTTCTTCCTCTCTACACTAACTGATTGGACCTTCTTTGTTTATAGTCTTGTGAAAAGAAGGAGAAATAGACCAAGAAGAACATTGGAGGAAGTACAACAAACATTTATAGTGTTGTGAAAAGGGGGAGAAGGAGACCAATAAGAACATTGGAGGAAGTTGTTAAGAGAGATCTCTTGCTGAGTAATATCTCTGAGGATTGGTCTTTAACCAAGTCCAATGATGTCATGTGACCCATGTAGCTGACTTCACCTAATGAAATAAGGCTTTTGTTATTGTTGCTGTATTTTTGTGTGCATGTGCTCATGTAAATATTATTTTACATAGTTGGAACCTCCAATCTATGTTATGATCCTACAATTCGATAAACTCTATTCCAACATTAAAACTCGATTTTGACAACCTTGCCCTTAATAGAGGAGCAAAGTCTAGGGGCCAATCAAATAATGTGGCTGGATGTATTGACCAACTGATTATTGACAATTGACAAATCCTGTACTAGAAAAGAAATAGTTATGAATCACTCTTTAACAACATAGTAATATATTTTGAAATCTATCACAAGTAATATATTATGAAATCTATATCACACTAATAGAAAATTACAAACCTGTATCTCTTCTGGAAGAGCCTTTAAGACAGCAAGAGTATAAACACCAGGAACAAACTTTCCTGCGACATATTCAACTTAACTGCAATACAAGATTTCAATCTACATAGAAATTCAGCTAAATTTTTTTTATCCTTTTCTTTTTTTCTCTTCACAAATTGTTGTCACTTTTCTTGACAAATAATTTGGCTGGTTCATTGGAGTGAAAGTGATTGAAATAATCAAACAACTACATGGATTAATCTTTATGGCCTTTTATTTTTCTTTTTTCCTTTAACCTCTATGCTTCTTGTCATGATCCAATGTTATGAATATAAATATTAAATGCGCAACAAAAGTAGTGGTAAGCAAACAAGGTGGAGAACACAATGTCAATTTCCATTATTATATTTCATTTTATTTAAATTCAAGTTTGCCCAATTTCTTGAGTTGTCAAATTATCTTTCTAGACCTTGTCAGCCTGCTGCAAGTTATAAAGACTGTCAATGATAGATTAGAAATCTAAATTGTCAGAAGAGAAACTCAAGGATAGTTAAAATGCCCTTTTGATCTTATCATTTAGACTGCTTTTTGTGAATGTCAAAAAGAAACTTGAAATTAATATTAGAGTGTAAAACCCTAATAAAAATAAGAAAGAAAAGTCAAAAGAAACCACAAAGTACATAGAAACATAACTTGTATCATATAAATAGATTAGTAAAAATAATTTGAGATTATGAGTGCCATCAATTATATTATAAAGGTAACACATTCGACTTAACAAGTTACTCAAATTTTATCCTTTAAAAATTTAGACATCTATTTTTTCACAAATTACAAATATTTAAGGATAAAATCAAATTAATTACAGCAGTCAAAAAGCTTTTCTTATTTTTAATTTTATATAAGTATTTTAATAAAGTATTTTGAGCTTCAAAGTCTTAAGTAGATATTTTGAGAGGTTCTTTTGAGACAAGCAATGATTGTATTTTAGATTGTATCCTCCTATACGTAAATTTTATAAATAAAAGTTTAATTATGAAAATTAGATGGTTCCTTGCAGTTAAAAAATGAGAAAAGATGACAAACTTAATAAAAAATGTCATGATGATGTTGATTATTCCAAAGTAATACTGTCATCAGAATATTGTAAAGGAAAAGAAAATTGGAAATCAAGGAAAGGAAAAATTATAATGAGTGTAATAGGAGATAAATGAACCTACCAATGTGTAACCAACGAGCAGCCCAACTCCGAATCGGATCCATAACTGAAATGATCCTGTGGCAAAATTAAATGGAAGAAGAAAAACAAAAATGAGTATTGAGAGATTCAAAGGTAAAGGAGATTTTGATGAAAAAGAATTTATATCAACAAACCCATTAAAATTGGGAGTAGTGCAATTAACAACACGCTCATGATCTTCTTCCATCTTAAAGAATGGGTAGTTCTCACAGCCTGACTCTTTGAACTGTGAAACAAAAACAGAAATCATAAACAAATAAAAATAAAAACAAAGCAAAAAAATAATGAAAAATGTTAAAGGGTACTAAGACCTGATCGTAGGTTTTGACAAGGTGGCAATGAAGACAAGCCCTCAACTCATGGCCAAAGCTTGTAGGAATTTGGCCATTTTTGTAAGCTCACTGTTTCAACTGATGGCTAGATCGGTTCAACTAGTTGGACCAATGGTCAAATCAGATGACATTATAATTATATATAATTGTAATTATATATTACATATCATATATTAGTAATTTCAATTACTATAAATTATTAAAGAAGTCACATAACTCAAACTTAATTAGCTACCAGACTTACAGAACTCAAAACATTAGGCTGGTGTGAGCAGACAGACTTCTACAAATAGACAATAGCGAGCTTGGTATGACCACTCACAACAGCTCAAGTCCCTATTTATTTGCATGCTAATGATAATGATGTTATGATGTGTATATATATACCAAGGCTGCTGAGAGCACTAATACATCTTCACATCTTAAAATCACCCCCTAATATTCTGGAACACTTAATGGAAGACAAAACAATAAAAACCTAAGACTTCAAAACAGCAATTCAAATTGTAATAGACATGTATAGGAAACATTATAGACACTCATTAGTTCTTCATTGGAATAGAAAAGGCTTAATGTAATTAGCTTGTCAACTGCTATTAGAGGAACTTGTAAAAGCGAGAAAATAATATTCTATTGAATTGAATGAGCAGTTACAATCAATGTTTACCTCTGTTACAAAGTGTGTGTGTGTGTGCAAAGGAGAACTGAGTTCATGTGACAGGAGAAACTGACACATAACTAATCTAACTGACAGCTGTCCTACTGTGACAGCTGTTAGGCAACCTAACTAACTGAAGAAAGAATACGGAAAAATAGTATATTCTCAACCCCCCACAAGCTCAAGGTGCATAAGTGACACTGGAAAGCTCAAACACATTGAGCTTGGGCCTTAGAAGTAAGAACCACGCTTGGTCAGCAAATCAGCTAGTTGATCAGTGCCAGGAATGTGCAGAACTTGTAGTTGCTTATTAAGGACCTTTTCACAAACAAAAAATAGATCAAGTTACATGTGCTTGGTGCCAGCATGGAGAACAGGATTGTGAGGTAGATGAACAGCACTTTGATTGTCACAGAAGACCATAGGACTGGGGCAAGGAATAGATGATTCATAGAGGAGTTTTAATCTATAGAATATTTGTTGTAACAGTGGCAAGACTGCGATACTCAGTCTCAGTGCTTGATCTAGCAACTACAATTTGCTTGAGAGACCACCACGAAACAAGATTGGGACCCAGAAAAATGGCTGCTCCACAGGTGGAGCGACGATCATTTGGAACAGCAGCCCGTCAGCATCACAGAAAGCTTTGAGTGAGGGAGGTTGACTGGGTGAGGCTGGGAGGAGATGAAGACCAATATGCAGAGATCCTTTGAGATATTGGAGGATGCATTTGATAGCAATTTGATGGGAGTCCAGAGGAGAGGCCATGACAAACTTTGTTGACAAAAAGCTAGGAGTGTCAAACGAATGGATCGGATAAATTCTTAGTCAGATTATAATGGATTGGATAAAAATAATCCATTAATCCATTTTGATCCATTAAAAATTCATTTAAAAAATTTAATCCATCCATGATCCATATAATAAAATATAATCCAATTCATCTATAAACAATTTTTTGATGGATGGATATTCAATCCATCCATATAAAAAATATATTTTAAAAATTAAATAATTTTTATTTTTAAAATATTCTCTCCTCCTATCCCTTCTCTCTCTTCTCTTTCTCTAACCTCTCTCTCCTCTCTCTTTCTCTAATTTTGTCGTGTCAAAATAATATTCTTTCAAGTTATCACAAAAATTATGTTCAAGGAAAAATAGAAAACAACTACCAAAGAATCTTCAAAACGTAAAAACTTGAATTTTTTTTATCATATTTCAAAATAAAAACATATTTCAATAACTCTAATTTTGTGTAGGGAGAATCGACAAAATTTAAATGTAATTTCTTAAAAATTCACATAATAGCCAGGATGCAGGTTTGAATTACTAACTAGCTATATTATAAACGTTTAGGTTCAAGGAATTATTTTTTAAACCTGATTAGAAATTTTTTATTTTTTTTAATGGCTATTCTAATTTTTTTAATGAAAATTTGTTTATAAAACCAAAAAACAAATAATTTTGAAAAAAACACATGTCTTTTTATTTTTTTATCTAATGAATTTTATTTTCTTATTTAATGTAATCCAATGGATTTTGAAAAAATAGTGGATAGATCACTAACCATTCATAAAATTAAATGGATGGATTGGATCCAATCCATTTTTTTTTTTGTGTAATAGATGGATTGGATGAATTAACTTGTAGATGGATTGGATGGATGATGGATAAATGAATAGGCTTCGTGACGTATAAAAGAGCATAAAATGAGATGCAAAAGAAATTTGATTGAGTGAAACCGTGTAAGAGAGGGGACGATAACTGTGAGTAACACCACAACAGAAGGAGACAAGGCCATATACTGGTATACAAAATAGTTTAATTCTTGTTTATAATAGAACTTGGTATGCACCAATTTCTGTCTCCTCGCTGCACATTGAGGTTGCCCGAAGCCACTTCGCTTCTGCTTTTGGTTGAGGTGTGCAATGTGCATAGCAATTGGTTTATACATTGTTACAAGGCACACCTCCCACTCCAGAAAAAAAGCTTGTAGTTTTGCTTCTGAAAATTAGTTTCCGAAATGTGTTTTTGGAAACTAATTTCCAGAAAAGGGTATATTTGGGAAAAAAATATATCAAAAAAGTGAAAGGGGGTGCATTTAGCAATAAAAGGAGGTGTATTTAGCAATTGCCCATAATATTTGGTTTGAGTCCAATCTATGTTTTTGGATTCATTAATCTAATCCCTTCTAATAAAAAAAATTGATGTGAAAATTAAAGTTTGGAAAATATATTTAGTTACTTTTATTTCCAGTTTTAATAAATTTTTTTTTCCAAAGTCATGTAAAATGAAATAAGCTCTTGAGAATGTTATTCCCTAAATCGAGATTAAAATTATTTAATAATAATAATAATAACAATAA
>QUWT01000345.1:266857-284357 GCA_004329165.1 Spatholobus suberectus | reverse complement strand
CACACCCCACAAATGACAATCGGATGAGAGAGACTTGATCATCTGATGCCCCATGGGACGAGGAGACTTGATCGCCCCATGCATCCTTGGTGCCGGTAGAAGCCACGCCACAAAGCGCACACATTTTCGAGGTTCAGGCAGCAACCGAGAAAGGAAGGGCCCAAAGAAGCATTGTCGTACATCATGGGGGCTGAAACAAGCCACACTCCTAGTTTGACTGCATATACAATGCAAAGGAAGCAACATTGCGTTGGGTTCCCTCAAATCTCCGGGAGACATTTGCTTTGTGACTCCCCCGACACCCCCACAAATGACAATCGGATGAGAGAGAATCGATCATCTGGTGCCCCACGGGACGAGAGAGACTCAATCGCCCCATGCATCCTTGGTGCCAGTAGAAGCCACGCCACAAAGCCCACAAATTTCTGAGGTTCAGTGTGATGCGACCCCCCAGCACACCCCACAAATGACAATCGGATGAGAGAGACTCGATCATCCGATGCCCCACGGGATGAGAGAGACTCGATCGCCTCGTGCATGCTTGGTACCGCTAGAAGCCATGCCACAAAGCCCACAAGTTTTTAAGGGACGCACCAAAACTTGGCCGAGTTGGGCCAAGATTCGGCTTGGACAAGAGCTAAGCAATCATCCAATGCCACGGGCAAAAGTAAGCCACACAAGCCCGGGAATGCTTGTGTGAGCACTAGGAGGAAGCCCCGGACCAACCACCTGGGGGGTGGTTGGGCGAGGTATTGCCCCCCCCCCCAATAATAGGTTAATATGCCATTGCCAATTTTGTACAAGTAGATACCTTTTTTTTTTTAGCAGACATAAGTCCAAATTTTGGACCTACAGGTTGAATTTTGATGAAAATTTTTGCAGGGATGCTTAGAAAAAAAATATCTTTTTGTTCCCCAAAAATCAGAAATTTTTACCAAGGGATTATTTTTTAATTAATTTTTAAAGTGGATAAAATACGTAAAATCCCCAAAAATGGAAAAAGGTATCTAGTAATCTAATTTTGATGTGATGTTTTGTAGACATTCACATATTAACATAACCAATATTCCCATCAAAAATCATTGTGAAATTCAAAGGGATTGAATTTTAGTGATTTTTTTACCAAACTTGGCAAAATGCGAAAAATTCTTAAAAATGGAGGATGAAGGACTTTCACCTCCAAGCCTTCCCAATGTCATTAGGGGTCTAAGGGAGCTTGTTTTAATTAAAAAAAGTAGGCTAAATCTCTGTTGGACATGTTGGTGCTCGATGCTCGGTCCTTGGCTCAGTGCTGGTGCTAGTCGTGGTGCTGGTCCTAGTGCTGATGCTAATTCTGGTGCTGGTGCTAGTGCTAATTTTGGTGCTGGTGCTAGTTGTGGAGTTGATCCTGGTGTTGGTCACGGTGCTGATCCTGGTGCTGGTTGCGGTGCTGATCTTGGCGCTGGTCGTGATGCTGGTGCTGATTCTGATGCTAGTGCTAGTGCTAGTCATGGTGTTGGTCCTGGTGCTGATCCTGGTGCTGGTGTTGGTTCTGGTGCTGGTCCTAGTGCTGATCCTGGTGCTGGTGCTGATCCTAGTGTTGGTGTTGGTCGCGGTGCTGATCCTAGTGCTGGTGCTGGTCGCGGTGTTGATCCTAGTGCTGGTCGTGGTGCTGGTGCTGGTCGAGGTGCTAATTCTAGTGTTAGTGCTGGTCGCGGTGCTGATCCTGGTGCTAGTGCTGGTGCTGGTCCTGGTCCTGGTGCTGGTGCTGGTCCTGGTGCTGGTCCTGGTGCTGGTGCTGGTGCTGGTGCTGGTCACGGTGCTGATCCTGGTGCTGGTGCTGGTGTTAGTCGCGGTGCTAGTCCTGGTCGTGGTGCTGATCCTAGTGCTAGTGCTGGTGCTTTTCGTGGTGCTAATCCTGGTCAAGCCAAGCACTACTTAGGCACCAAGGGAAGCACCCACCACCCACTAATGAGCGAAGCACCACTTGTCGAGGCAATGAGCGAGGCACCCACCAATAAGCGAGGGACCGAGCTGAGGCAATCATTACCCACCAATAAACCAAGCATCCACATAACTTGGAGGCACCATTACTCACTTGTGCAGCACCGATTACCAGCAAACCTCTCAGGCACCATGACTCACTTGTGCACCACCGATTACCAGCTCAGGCACCGACAACACGCGACTTACTTAGGCATCATTACTTACTTGTGCACTAACCAAACCTTCTTAAGCACCATGACTTACTTGTGCACCAAACCCGATCAATCACCAACAACACGCGACTTAGGCATCATTACTTACTTGGGCACTAAACCCTCTTAGGCACCATGCACCATGACTTGGGCACCAAGCCCTCTTAAGCACCATGCACCATGACTTGGGCACCAAACCCTCTTAAGCACCTTGCACCATGACTTGGGCACCAAACCCTTTTAGGCATCATGCACCAGTGACTTAGGCATCATTACTTACTTGCGCACCAAACACTCTTAGGCACCATGCACCCTGACTTGGGCAGCAAACCCTCTTAGGCACCATGCATCTTGATTTAGGCATCATTACTTACTTGCGCACCAAACACTCTTAAGCACCATGCACCACCCTGACTTGGGCACCAAACCCTCTTAGGCATCATGTACCTTGACTTAGGCATCATTATTTACTTGCGCACCTAAACACTCTTAGGCACCATTCACCCTGACTTAGGCATCATTACTTACTTGCGCACCAAACACTCTCAGGCACCATCATTACTTACTTGGGCACCCAAACCCTCTTAGGCACCATGCATCGTGACTTAGGCATCATTACTACTTGCGCACCAAACCCTCTTAGGCACCATGCACCGTGACTTAGGCATCATTACTTACTTGCGCACCAAACCTTCTTGGGCACCATGCATCGTGACTTAGGCACCATGCACCATGACTTGGGCACCAAACCCTCTTAGGCATCATGCACCGTGACTTAGGCATCATTACTTACTTGCGCACCAAACACTCTTAGGCACCATGCACCTGGACTTGGGCACCAAACCCTCTTATGCACCATGCATCTTGATTTAGGCATCATTACTTACTTGCGCACCAAACACTCTTAGGCACTATGCACCACCCTGACTTGGGCACCATGTACCCTAACTTAGGCATCATTATTTACTTGCGCACCAAACACTCTTAGGCACCGTGCACCTTGACTTAGGCATCATTACTTACTTGCGCACCAAACACTCTCAGGCACCATCATTACTTACTTGGGCACCCAAACCCTCTTAGGCACCATGCACCATGACTTAGGCATCATTACTTACTTGCGCACCAAACCCTCTTAGGCACCATGCACCGTGACTTAGGCATCATTACTTACTTGCGCACCAAACCCTTTTAGGCACCATGCACCGTGACTTAGGCACCATGCACCGTGACTTAGGCATGCCGACTAGCATTACTTACTTGCGCACCAAACCCTCTTGGGCACCATGCATCGTGACTTAAGCACTATGCACCATGACTTGGGCACCAAACCCTCTTAGGCACCATGCACCATGATTTGGGCACCAAACCCTCTTAAGCACCTTGCACCATGACTTAGGCACCAAACCCTCTTAGGCATCATGCACCGTGACTTAGGCATCATTACTTACTTGCGCACCAAACACTCTTAGGCACCATGCACCTTGACTTGGGCACCAAACCCTCTTAGGCACCACGCATCCTGATTTAGGCATCATTACTTACTTGCGCACGAAACACTCTTAGGCACCATGCACCACCCTGACTTGGGCACCAAACCCTCTTAGGCACCATGTACCCTGACTTAGGCATCATTATTTACTTGCGCACCAAACACTCTTAGGCACCATGCACCCTGACTTAGGCATCATTACTTACTTGCGCACCAAACACTCTTAGGCACCATCATTACTTACTTGGGCACCCAAACCCTCTTAGGCACCATGCACCGTGACTTAGGCATCATTACTTAGTTACGCACCAAACCCTCTTGGGCACCATGCATCGTGACTTAGGCACCATGCACCATGACTTGGGCACCAAACCCTCTCAGGCACCATGCACCATGACTTGTGCACCAAACCTGATCAGGTGCTAGCAACACGTGACTCAGGCATCATGACTTACTTGTGCACCACCAATTACCAACTCAGGCATCATTACTTACTACTTACTTACTTGTGCACCAAACTTGCTCAGGCACCAACAACACATGACTTGTGCACCAAACCAGCTCAGGCACTTAGGCATCATTACTTACTTGTGCACCAGACCCCTCTCAGGCACCTTGGCCTTGACTTGTGCACTAGACCCGCTCAGGCACCGCACCGACAACACGTGAGTCGAGCATCATTACTTACTTACTTGTGCACCAGACTCTTTTAGGCACCATTACTTAAAATCGGTTCTTTAGTCTCATAGAATTTGGAGACTTGTCGCTCAAATTGCGTAGAAAACCGACTCTTAAAACTGTGGTTTTTACCTAAATTTTCGATTTGTGCCATGTTCAAACTCCTTCAGATTTTTGAGGGAACCAACTCAATCAACTCACACTTTAACCATATAAAATATGTTTTCTAGCCCCACAGGGTTTGAAGGCTTGTAGCTCAAATTGCGTAGAGAACACATTCTAAAACCTTTGGTTCTTGCCTAAACTTTCGACTTGTGTCATTTTCAAACAGCTTCATATTTTTGAATGAAATCAACTCAATCAAGTTACATTTCAATCCTCTAAAATCTATTTCTTACTCCCATGGTGTTTGGAGACTTGTAGTTCCAATTGCGTAGAAAACCGATTCTTAAAACTATGGTTTTTACCTAAACTTTTGACTTGCGCCATGTTCAAACCGCTTGGAATTTTTGAGTGAAACCAAGTCATTCAAGTCACATTTTAACCCTATAATATTTGTTTTTTGGTCCCACAGGGTTTGGGGACTTGTAGCTTAAATTGCGTTGAAAACCGACTCTTAAAACTACGGTTTTTACCTAAACTTTCGACTTGCGCCATGTTCAAACCGCTTGAGATTTTTGGGTGAAACCAGGTCAATCAAGTCTAATTTTAACCCTATAATATCTTATTTTTAGTCCCACAGGGTTTGGAGACTTGTAGCTCAAATTGCGTTGAAAACCAACTCCTAAAACTACGGTTTTTACCTAAATTTTCGACTTACGCCTTTTTCAAACCGCTTGAGATTTGTGAATGAAACCAACTCACTCAAGTAAAATTTCAACCCTATAATGTATGTTTTTTAGTCCCGTAGGGTACAGAGCCTTGTAGATCAAAATGCGTAGAAAAATCGACTACTATAGCTATGGTTTTTACCTAAACTTTTGACTTGCGCCATTTTCAAACTGCTTGAGATTTTTCAGTGAAACCAACTAACTCAAGTTAGATTTTAACCCATAAAATCTATCTTTTAGTCCCATAGGGTTTGCAGACTTGTAACTTAAATTGCGTAGAAAACCGACTGCTAAAACTATGGTTTTTACTTAAATTTTCAACTTGCGCTATTTTTGAATCGCTTTAGATTTTTGAGTGAAACAAACTCACTCAACTCACATTTTCACCCTACACGATCTATTTTTTTGTCCCATGTAGTTTAAAGACTTGTAGCTCAAATTACGTAGAGAACTGATTCCAAAAACTTTGGTTCTTGCCTGAACTTTCGACTTGTGCCATTTTCAAACACCTTCATATTTTTGAGTGAGATCAACTCAATCAAGTGACATTTTAACCCTATAAAATCTATTTTTTAGTCCCATAGAGTTTGGAAACTTGTAACTCAAATTGCGTAGAAAACTGACTCCTAAAACTATGGTTTTTACCTAAACTTTCGACTTGTGCCATTTTCAAACCGCTTGAGATTTTTGAGTGAAACCAACTCACTCAAGTGACATTTCATCACTATAAAATTTGTTTTTTAGTCCCATAGGGTTCAAAGGTCCTCATATTGGATGGTCCTTAATTAGGTGCATTTTAATTATAAAAAGAGTGGGAGACTGGAGAGTTTGATGTTCTATAAGAGTGGTGAATGGTTGGACTTTCTTGAGGATGTTGTTGATTTGGTTCAGATCTTGATGATATGAAGGTAGCTGTGGAGATAGAGTTAAATGGCTATCATCTTGTGTTTAATTTTTTACATCTGCGTAAGGTGGACCTGAAAACTGGCTTGCAACAACCTATAGCTTGGATTGATAAGGCAGGGTGCTTCTTTTATTTCTACAAACAGGGAGGTGGAAAAATCTTGGAATCATGCAAGTCTAATGAAATAAAACTACATTTAGAAGTTGAAATAAATGGAGTGAATCAATCCAGGTTGGCTAAGACTAGTGGGGAGTTCAATGCTCTAGTTAAGATTATTCAAATTGATAGTAAGCAAAATTGCTGTCAATATGAGGTGAAGTTGAAGATAGCATTAACAAAAAAGACTGTGGAAATGTTGGTGACGCCATTCATCAAAATCAAGACATAGGTTCAGATGCTTATATTGAATTAGTGTATGGAAAATTGGATTTGAATTCTGTACAAAAGATGTTTCTAAAGGAAATGAGTAGTTTTGGCAATACTGATTCCATTACTACACATATGACATTTAGCAACATTTTTTTACTAACACTTAATAAAATGTTACTAATTGACTTTATGTTATATTTTTTGCAACATTTTTAACAATAAATGTTAGTGTTACTATTTTTACACATTATACTTTTTTGCAACATTTTTAACAAAAAATGTTAGCTGACATAGTTGAGATTTGCCAATGCTTAGGTATGTCAATGCAATCACGATGGGAGCTGTTCAAGAAGCAAGCTGAAATTACCAAAAAAAAATTCATGGGAAAGCTAACATTTGATATGCTTGGGTTGCTACATCTAAAGGAGAACTATCTACAATGATAGAGTATGGACTTGGTCATTGTGGACTGTCTGGATCAAAGTTCACATATGGCATGGTGTTCATTTTGTAGCTATTACCTATCTTAATGCCAGGTTAGTTTTGACATCATTAAAATCTTTTAAATAATAAAAATAGTGATAGTGATGACAAACTTATCTGTGGCTTATGTTTGACTGGGTAAAAGCAAGATGAATTAAGGTATGTGGGCTTTTGTTTCTTAGATGAAGGTGCAAGGTTGATGAGCAAGTTATTCCTTTATTTTCTAAAGAAATTGGTGACTAAAACCCATCTCTACTAAATTATAATTGGAGTCATTGTCTCTATTTATTGAATTATATGTTAGAAATTGTTGTGTTAGCATTTTCTCTCATTGTCACTCCTAGTTTTACTCCATACTTCGTGTATGTTATCTTCTGCATTGTTCTTTCTTTATAGTCATCATGATTTGAAGTATTTATATTTATATATTTTATAAAGATAAACATTATTCTCCAGACATTAATAAAAGTTGAATATATTTTGTATTTATGTGGTGGAGATTTCCTTTTGTAAAAATTTGATAATTTTCCATTCAATATTACCGTAGTTCCGTCTTTTACACTTGCTTGTTTTTTTCTTGTCTTGTATTGGTTACACTATGTGTTATTCTTAACTGCTAGAATAATCTTTAGTTAGTTTTTGTTGCACTCCTTTTACTTTGAGGGTAGAGTGATGAGCATAATTTCTTCTTATTCTTAGTTGTTTTCTAGTTATTATTACTGTCATTTTTTTATGTGTTGCTACATAGGAAGTTTTGGATGACAGCCAGCATGATTGGTTCCTTTATTGTTGGCAAATGCTATGGATTCAACATTGACCCTTGTAGTCTCTTTTTTTCTGGTTTTTTTTTCCTTTATTTCACTTTGTAACAAAAAAAAACACGTCTCCACAATTAGTGTGTTAATTTTAAATGTGGTAACTCCCATTTTACAATTTATGTGTTATTGTCATTACAATGACATTAAAATCTTTTGTAACTCTTATCTCCGCAATTAGTATGTTGTTGTCGTTATACCCAATAAATCAGTAACAGATGGCACAAGCCAGGCAATAAATGATGCAACCTCAAGGACATCATTAGAAGCCTCTAGAGGCAATCCATTCCCAACATTATGGGCAAGAATTGCCTCAAGATCATGGCTTACATATGGTATAATCGCAAGCACATCAATTCACCCCCCAAAACATGCATTACATATCATATCAGCAAAACATGATTACATCCAGGCAACCAAAACTCCCAGCACATTCAGCCAAACGTGGTCTCACTTGGGCAACCTTACTCCCAGTATATTTAGCATAACATACATAGGCAACCTAACTCCCTTTGAAAATGAGTTTAAAAATGGAAGCCAGGTTGGAGTTTGGCCATTCCAGCCTGTTCAAAACAACCAGGACCAAAACATTCCAGCTAACGTGGGTTTTGGTCAAGTGCCTAATGTAGGTGTCAATGTTGGCCAATCACAGCAATTTAGATCCTTATCAAGCAGGATGCAACAGTCTCCCTCTGCAACGCCATGACCACAAAGGTTATTTTAATGATTACACCTACCTTCCAATATTTTAATGTTAACGCCCTCTAAAATGATAGATGAAGTGTGCTTATGGTATGGGGTACGTATTTTGTTGGAATTAAGGAGGTACACCTAAGAAGAAGTTGTAAACCAATTGGGGAAGGCCAAAGTTGACTTTGCATATGACACGAAAAGAGCCATGATGGAATGTCTCATGAAAGAAACAAAAAATCACATGTCTAAAATGGTAGAAACTCATCTATATGAATTTAAATTTTGCTACATTCTACTCATAAATTGAAAGAAATGGCAATATAATATTAGTTGATACCCTTTTTGCTAAATAATTTAGGCTCATTTGCTATTTATGACTCAAATTATAATATTATTACACCAATGTAATGTTTAGAGGGGAAAAAGTTTAAAAAGAAAATATAAAAGGAGGCAAAATTGTCAAGAAATTTATTTAAACCTATATTAATAAATTATTAATGTAACACTCCAAATTGTAGGTACTAGAAACAAACCACAAGGTAGCTCTTAGTAGAACCCTTCCGATGTGTTATTAGACAAAAGATGCCTTAAGAGTTATTGTTATTATATTTATTATTATTGTTATTATTATTATTATTATTGTTCCTATTATTATTATATTTATTGTTGTTGTTATTGCTATTATTATTATTATTATTATTATTGTGTTGTGTTGTTGTTATTATATTTATTGTTGTTGTTGTTATTATTATTAATTCTTTGTTATTGTATTGTTATTATATTATTATTATTGTTATTATTAGTGTTATTGTTATTAATACCTTAGCATTAGAAATTAATAGAAATATTATCATAGAACCCAAAAGAGCATCTAGGGCCCAATAGGGAACTAAAGCCCACTAAGCCACATACTCACCCACATGTTATAAGAAGGGAA
Source organism: Spatholobus suberectus (assembly GCA_004329165.1). Classification (NCBI taxonomy): domain Eukaryota; kingdom Viridiplantae; phylum Streptophyta; class Magnoliopsida; order Fabales; family Fabaceae; genus Spatholobus; species Spatholobus suberectus. The sequence continues at coordinate 274,979 of QUWT01000345.1, read as the reverse complement.
TAGAGAAGGAGAGTTAGGTTTAGCCATCACAAATAGAAGAAGAAAAAGGTAGAGAGAATGAGGAGAAAAGAAAGAAGAAGAAGAGGAAAAGAAAGAGGAGGAATAAAAACTGAAGAATTCAAGCCCAAGAACTTAGCTTTGCATGTCCCTAAAGGTGAGTGCTTTCCCCCGTGTCCTTCCTTATCCTTTATGTTGTGTTGTTCATCTATTTACCTTTTCCCCTTTCTTATGCCTAAGTTTAGGGATTTGATCTATTTTGAGGGGATTGTGACTGAATGAGGAGTTTATAGATTAGAATGACCAATTATCAAGGTAGAAGAAGTGATGAAGAATTTAATTATTTATTTTGGAGTATTTAGGAACCAAAGACAATAGGATAAATACATTAAAGTTTGTACTTCACGTCCGCCTAACGGGATAGATAGCCGCTGGGCGACTTTTTGGGAAAAACTGGACTTTACGCTTACGCCAGGCACACGGACCCGCTGAGTGGGATACACAACCCGTCGAGCGGGGTGGGTCCCAATGCGGACCCGCCGAGCGGGTTCACTGAACCGTCGGGCGGGACTTCTTTCTTGCTGAGTGGATACGACTTTTGCTATTCTGTTCTTTGTGTTTATGAACTCCTTTTTGCAGTTTTTAACCCATTGTTGTTTGTTTTCTTTTGCCTTGTTGAGTTTATATTGTATGATTATTATTTGCCTTGAAAAAACTGAGTGTGATATGAAATTGTACTAATGTTTCATGATAAAAGTTTATAAAAATTTGTAAACATTGTTTGTGACCATGCATCATAACATTTGAGTTATGTGATGAAGAAAGTACCTAGGAATCTGGCTGGTGGAGGCCGTGTTGGGTTGTCTAACCTTAGCCTTGGGGGTTATCCGGTTGGGAAAACTCCAATGGTCTATGCTGATCCCATGGAGTCGGGGCGTACTAACAAAACTGGGTAACCCTGACTAGTTATCGGGGGATATCATGCTAGTTGAGAGTGCGAAAGCCGAAGGCATCAATACCGATGACGCTTCTTATGGCCTGCATTTACTCCTAGTCTATTTTCTGAAAAGTTTAGGTTGGTGCCACATGTACATGAGTAATGGTTTAGGAACATAGCATGCATATGTATCTTGTTATCATGTGATGTGTTGAAGTGTGCTACAATTGTAATTATGTGAAGTTTGTGTAACCTTCATGAGCGATTGATGTAATGTGAACACGTGTGAAAACGTAATTGTGTCTTGTGATGAAGTGTCAAGATTATGCATATGTGCTTATGTTATGAATGTATGTTATGCTTGTTTGATGAAACAAAACGATGCGTATGTCTAATTACTAGGCAAAAGATGTGAAATAAATGTATGCTTGTAATTAAAATTGCGTTTGCTACCTTAAGGATAAGTGAGAGTCTAGGCCCTAGGATAGTGTTATGAGGGTTCTAGTTCGATAATAATAGTTGTGAATAAGATAGAGAAAGAGTGAATCCTCACACAATGTAATAGAAAGGTATAAGACAAGTAAGAGAGAACAAAATGAGGGTATTAAGGTGAGTGTTAAGGGAGTGTCAAAAGTATTTTAGAATGTCTGTGACTTTAGACTTGACCCCTAGAGAATAACCTTAAATATAAAAAGGAAGGAGAGTAATCTAAACATGAAGGATTTAAATACTAGAGAAGGTTTTGGGTAAGAAAGAGTTCTTAGGTTAAAAATGAGACAGTAAGATTGTATAACAATTGTGAGAATGAGAAAGGAGTTAACAGGAAACACTGATTATTAAAGGTGTAGACCCAACCATAGGTATGGATTATTATGAGAGGCCTGGTGAGGCTAAAGCCATGAGAGATAAGTAATGAAGGTTGTCCAAATAGAAGAGTCTGACCTAGTCGTAGAACCCTTAAAGCACTCACTGAGACATTATGTCTCACTTCTTTAAGTTTTTCCTTTTCAGGATACAAGTGAAGACATGTGCATATAGAGCTTGGAGTCACGTGCAAGAAGATGTAGCCTAGTTTATGTAATTGTGTTTTTTTTGTATTCTTTATATTTTGTACGACACCTTTGGGTGATAGATGAGTTGTATTAGGCATGTATGATACTTTATTGTATTATTCTTATACGAATATAATTATATTTAAGAGTCGCTTCAACATGTTTCTATGTTTTTAAGTCTTTCCTTTTTGTTCTTAGAAATCTAGACCTAGTTACGGTAATACCCTCTCGGGTGTTACAATTAATATTATATTTCACCTTTGCAAGGCAGGGGTCACCATCTAGTTTAATTGCTTTTGAAGTGTAGAAGACAAATGTTTAAATATAATTTGATTTTGCTGAATAATAATGATAAAAGTGACGTTGAAATTATTACTTATCCTTCTTAGTGAAATCACATGGGTCGTTTATTTTAATTAATTTTAAAATAATATGTGAAATTAAAATGTCTAGTAAAATGAAAGAAAAGCAATATTTGAATTTTTTTTAAAGAAGTAACAGTTATGTGGATGAAAAGGCGACTAAAAGAAAAAGGCCCAAGGAATATATATTGCAGTATTTAATGAGCATAACCTGGATATGAAATACTAGGATAACAATTTAGTATTTTTTAAAATATATGTACATAAATAAAAATATCATTTTTCAAAATAATTAGTATTAAATTAAATATAATTACATTAACATTAAGGAAAACAAATAATTATATATTTAATTGAGCAAATATTATTTTCAAAAATATTAAGCCTATGGAAATTTATTATAATTTATTATTTTTCCAAGTAATAATAGTGATACAATACTTATATGAAATATATAAATTCAAAAAGAATGTAAATATAATAAATACGAATGTATAATATATAATTATTTAAATTTGAGTGTTCATTTTTGTTATTGTGAATATTATGTTAACATGTACTTGAATTTTATGTGTTTACAATTAATAATTTTAAATGTTGTAAAAATTAAAATTTATTTGAAATAGTGTGATTTTTATTAAATAGATATAGTTGTTAATCATTTTAAAATTATCTTTTTAATCATTTTGAAGATATTAATTGTAATTATGTGATATTGTTGAAGTTGAGTTATTAAGTCATGTTGCGAGATAAATTGAACGCTCTTGATCAGTGTAATAAGATTTTTCCATCATTATTACTATTAATGTTGTTGTTGTTGTTGTTATTTGTTCTTTGATTTTAATTCCATTACTTGCTACTTTTTAAAGTTATTTATTTATGAGGATTGTTATGTTTCAAACTTTATATCTAATAATTTAATTATTATAAAGGTTATTTATCTATAAGAATTAATATTTATTTGTTACTAATTTTTTAATATTATTACATACTATTTTTCATATGTTAATATTTTTATTTCTCATTCTAGAATTCAAAAGGACAATGTTATTAATAATTTCACTATTATTGCATACTCTACAATTGTTTTATATTTATGATATATAATGGAAATTTATTATTTTCTAATGTATTAATTTATAAGAATTAAAAATCATAATGGCTTATAATTGACTATTATAAAAGAATTCTATTATTATTATTATTATTATTATTATTATTATCATCATCATCATCATCATCATTATCATCTTATTTGTATATTATTTTTCCATTAAATTTAATTAGGATCATAGATTACGCACAATTTAATTGATCAATTTAATGCACTACTATTACTATTATTATTATTAAGATTTGAATTTATAAGAATAAAAATTTATAATATTATTGATTCTTATAAATTTGAAAGGATTCTAACAACAACAACAACAATAATAATAATATTTGTTATTGTTGTTGTTGTTATTACTATTATTGTTGTTGTTGTTGTTGCTATTATTATTATTATTAGCTTTCAACATCAAAATTGCGTAATTATTATCATTATTATAATCAATTTAATTCTTTATTAAAAGTAGACCTCAAAATATATACATTTAAATGTTCATTTTTGCTATTATGGATATTATATTGACATTATTGTTTATGTTTTTATAATTAAAATTTTTAACTATATTTATTATTCAAAACAGATAATTTGAAAAAATACATATAAAATAATATATAAATTGATAATGATACATACAATAATAGAATATTTTTATTCTTATAATAGAACTGTAATTTTGTTTCAAAAAGAAAACATAAAATTAATTATGTATTTGCTTAATAAATACATACGATGATTGATAATATATAAGGAAAAAACTATTTATTTATATATTTATAAAAATACTACATTAATAGTAGTAAAATCTACATTAATTTTTTTCTTAAGTTTATTTTACTGTTTTAATTTTATTACTTTAATATAAGTTTTATGAACAATAATAACTAAAGATATATTTCATTATTCATGATTTTTCATATTAATTAATTGATCTTATTTGTTTTGTAAATAGTTTTTATGATTTCTTTATTAGTAAATATTAATTCATATTTATGTAATATTATTTTCATATATTTTTATCTTTTTAATTTATTTATAAATATTTAATTTTTTTATTAATTTATATGTTTTGATATTTTTATTCAACGAATTAATTTTGAAATAATTTTTATGTGGCCTCGTATATATTAAATTTGAAATTTGACTTCATATTTAATACAATTAGTAATTCAATTTAATACAATTTTGCAAAAGTTTCGTATTGCCAAATTCAAATTCATATTTATTGAAAAAAAATTGTAAAAAAAAAACCAACATTTTATCAAATTGGTCTTCATTTGGTTGCAACATGAAAAAAAATTGTAACAAAAATGAATATCACATTTCATATTTATTGTCGCAAGGTGTATTAAAATTTGCTATATATATTTTACCTATCTTTTTCGTAATTCTTTAATATCACAAAATTCTTAATCATGTATATTTCTCTTTTTTACAAAATTGTCTTGAACTTACATGCAATATTTCTCCCTATAATAATATTTATATAATTACTCTGAAACAAACTATATAAAAAATAGTATAAAATAATATATTGAGCAAAAGACTAATAATCAATACAAAGAAAACAACTTTAAATTATTAGAAAAAAGAGTTGATCAATAGAATAAAGTTGTGCAATGATATAACTAAAATACTTATTGGTTAGGCTTAAATAAGAGACAGGAATACGTAAACTACTAAAATAGAAAAACAAATCAAAAACCACTAAAATCAAAATAAGAGGAATCAAAATACTTATTCTCATAGCATTTTACTCAAGCTTATATAGAGAAAGCAATTTATCAATCTAATGGCTAAAAGTTAGAAACGATAATATAATATTATTTTTAATTAATAGGTATAAATAGTATTGAATTTAAAAACAACTTCGTTCTTTATTTTAATATTATTAAATACTAATTTAATATAACTAAATTCTTTAAGTCTAATTAGGTCAACAACAATATATTTGTTAATACAATTAAATTCATTAAATACAATTAAGTCATTTAAATTTGATTAGATCGCTATTGTATAATAAATAACATTAATATGAGCAATTTAATTCTTTTGTTAAATATAATTTGGTCTATTAAATTTAATTTCATTCGATCAACGATTATTATAAAGTTTTAAACTAAAAGTCTCCTTTATATATATATATATATATATATATATATATATATATATATGTATGTATGTATGTATGTATGTATGTATTAGGAAATTACTTTCCCGAGTCCAACATCTAAGATATTAATACATAAAGCGTTTGAGTGCTGAGAATCCAGGGACAAGAAAAAGGAATTTCCAACAAAAGATTAATTAATATTGCTGATAAAGAAACATGCATGGGAGAGGTACATTTGCTATTGAATCTCTTGAAACACAGAAAATGGACAATTAGTTTGGATTTATTGCAGCCTTTCCATTAACTTGTGCTTTGTAATGGAACCGAATATATAAGCATTAGAACAAGGACAGGTTGTGGTTTGTCCCTCTTCTTCTAACTTCAAGTGTAGTAAGTAGTAACATATATAAAGCCCGATTTTCATTTAATTCCATGCGCAAGAAGCAACCAAATCTCTGTTCTTCCAACCCAAGTGAAGAGTTCCATCTCTCTCTTCAACACTATAGCCATAAGTGACACGAAAAATATCGAATTTAACAGTATCGCTCTTAAACCAATCCGTTATTATATTACCAGTCAGTGATGAACTGAAAGGGTAAGGAGTGAAACCAGCCACTTGAAATCTTGACCTCCACTTCCTAAGCCACTCATGTCGTTCCACCCTCTCACAAGCTATGATGTTAATTATGTCACTTGCCAACCAACGCTGCTCAACATGCATTCGCCCTGCAAAGAATGTGGGAAAAATCTCCTCTATTGCCTCAAACATTGCCGAGTAAGCGTTCAGAGTTTCAAGGAAACGTGGCAAGAATTCGTCAGTGTTTGTGTTGGATTCTTACTTAGCAAGTATCACCACATTTGGTGATAGGCTCTTGACCAATCTCAATAGCCTGTCCCTGTGATTCTCAGGCACGCGATGTAGTGTGGAGGTGAAGTTTACGAGAAATTATTAGGTAGTCTAGGACTACCAAATGTCTATAGTCTCAGCTAATGTATTTATAACACATATTCAACTTTTAAAATTCATGAAAAAAATTAATAACGCTTGATTACATGTCATATGCAGATTAATAGGAACCATGGTGGTCCAGAACCACCTAATAATTTCTCAAAGTTTACGGCCAGAGCCTCCTCGATCGAACTTGAAAGTTTTGTAGTTGAACATCACAAGCAGAGACAAGAACAACATGAAATTCAAAGGGCACCTTAAAATCCTCAGTATATCAGTATCGCTATTGCTAGAGTGAGGCACACTAAGAGCAATATCAAGATTGGGTTGTAGGGAATCGACTACTATGTGGTTTAGGGTAAGATCTGATGATTCTGATTCTAAAGAGGAACGAAGAATGATAAGAAAATAACTAAAACCCACTCCAACAATGGCTAACAACAGTTTGATCTTCATGAGTTGTAAGATGAAACAACCTAGGAAGAAATACAGGAGATCCACCTCGACTCCCAGGTAAGTCTACCTGGACAAGCCGACTGACATGATAACAAATGCAGCACACGAAATGAGACTACCTGCATCGGATTTTGTGCTCACTTTATCATCATAGAAAAAGGAATACATAGATGTGGCTGTCAAAACCACAACTCCCAAATGAGCTTTGCAAATGAGATTCGTAAGTTGGCATACCTTTGCAAACCAAACTGCTAAGCAGATTGTGAAACTGAAAACACTGTAAGACAAAATCTTCAGCAGGTTCCACTTTCTGAATAGAAGGTTGAAGGGGGAGCTGAGAGCATAACAGACTAGTCCTACTACATTTGACATCAAACAAACAAATCTCCATATTTATGACATTTCGACACCCAATGGACTCGGACCTGAGTCACCATTTTTAAATACTTTGAAGGAATACATACTCTCGTGATTATTTTTAAATACCTTCTTTCTGGCATACTTTGTCATATGCGGAATGTATGTAAAGTGCATTTGTGCTTCAGCGTTTTCTCGCACCTTGATCCCAAATCCAGCGTCATAATTTTAAAAACTTTGTTAACAATTTTGTATACTTAACAAAGTTTGCTTGTAATGGAAGAGGATTAGTTTTTGCTAAATTTATTTTTGAGAATGATTTTATTTAACTGTTATTTCGATTTTGTGGGTTAGTCGTTTAACTGTATCAGTAGAAATACTTGGTCAAAAATAAAATAATAATTTATTTAACATTAACCTTTAAAATTGATGTTAAGAAAATAAAATTGAAATGTTTTCACTGAAAAACATTTTATTGAAAAACATTTATTATATGAGAAAATAGGATATACATTGACAGTGTAAAGCCTTTTTACACCGTCATCTAATTACAAATCACCAATGTATGGTAAGTTTATTGACTTTCATAATAATTATTTTAAAAATCATGCCAAAGATGATTTTTAATTAGTTGACAATGTAAAAAAATTTAGCACGGACAGTACATATCCATTAAACATTTATCATATTAGAAATGTAAAAATTATTTAAAATTGTAATTAATAAAGTATATTTATGATGTTAATAAAATTGTTAAAATAAAAATTCTCCCCCAACAATCGAAAATT
>QUWT01000345.1:233346-266757 GCA_004329165.1 Spatholobus suberectus | reverse complement strand
AGAGGAGAGGAGAGAGAAATTGATAAATGTGATAAACAATGTGATGAAATTAAAAATAATAATAAAAAGGAGATAAAAAAGTTAATTGTCAAATATAATAACAAAATAAAAAATATGATAGTAGAGAAGAAAAAAGAACATTCATTTATGTAAGAATAGGATCAACTATAATTTAAAAACAACTGTAGTTTATATATATATATATATAAGCAAATCAAAAAGAACAGTAGTCTTTAAAAAAAAAAAGATATGTAAAATTTAATTTTAATTGTTGAGATTCATACAATTGAAAATTTAATTCAATACGATTTCATTTGTGTAATGTTAACTCCACTGATGAAAGCTCTCCAAAATCCAAACAAATGAATAATATTTGTAGCCCATTTACCTATTGATCGGCCGTACTTGAGGCCCATTTTTCCTTTTTGAATTTTATACATGGAAAATATATAAATTTTAGATGATTATTATAAAAAGTTATATATGATATTAGTTTAAACTGATTCATGCACAGTTTCAGTGTATTTATAAGTTCAAGTCTTATGGTATTAATTTAAGTTTTCTTTCTACCATGTTTACAAAATTCTCATGAAAGTATTACGTTGTGTATAGAAACATGAATTAAAAGTGTACATAAATATTATAATAAAAAGTACAAGCATATAATTATTAAAAGTATATTGAGATTTATAATTATTTTTGTCTAAATGACCTTTCCGTTAAAATATTTTCTGATAATTTCACACACACACATGCACTCCTACAATGTGTTGTTAAAAATTATGTGATTAAAGATACCAAAACATAGAAGTGATCAATGTTTAATAAAAGGCAAGAGCTTTGTTTTAGATTTGATGAGGGAGGAGTCAACTGTAGGTGAAGAAAATAAAAAAGAAGGAACAAAATCAAAAGAAGAGCAAAAAAGACGCATATGTTTTGAAGAAGTTTGATGTTCAAGAGAAGAATAAAGATGCAGTCAATGAACCACCTTTTGACATCCTTCAAAGGTGTAATGTTGCTATCATGGCCCACAAGATAAAGAAACTGAAATTGACCAAGAAAGGATAAATACAATGAAGGAGAAGCTCAAGTTAAGTGTAGATGTGGTCCCACCTATGGAAGATAATCATACGAATTATAAACAAATAAGAGGAAAAAAAGCAAGCGTCAAAAGAGGAAAGTCTGATTTCAAACTTGAAATTCAAATTAGGTGTCAACAGATAATAAGGCAAGGAGGAGTGTTAAAAATATGTGCCTAAATGTCTATAATTTGAAATTAAATAATTTAGTTTTTAGGAATTTTGTTATGTTTCAAATTTTTAGAATATTATTTACATAAAGATAATGATATTATCCTTATAATTTAAATTTAGAATCCTATCAGTTTAATTTTTAAGATTAGGATGATATCAGTATTTGAATTTTTTGTTACACTTTAGCTTTATACAGTGTTGACCCTAGGCTTAGGCCCAAGGGGCGATGGCCTATGGCCCAAGCTAAAAGAGGCCCAAGAAACCTTTAACAACTTCAACGAGAAAAAAAAACAATTAATTATTTTTGACTATTTATTTTCTTGATTTTTCATCCAGAATAATTTATCGTGTAAGGTTTTAAAACTCAATACTTTTAAACTCTTAATTTTGTAGTGTTTTTAATTTTTCATTTTGTTTATCATTTAGCTATAGTGAGTTATATAGTTATTTTTCAATTTTTCATATGAAGTAGAAGTAGGATGATTGTTCATCATTGTTATAAGAACTTATTGGTTACCCTAATGTATTTTTAAAGGAAGAAAGAGTATTAAGATAAGATAAAAATATATATATAATTTATGCATTTATCAAAAAAAATGTATCCTTTTATCTCTTGTGCTTTATTTGGATTTGAAGTGAAATAAGGACGAAAGAAACAAGAAGGATAAAAATAAAAGAGAAATAGAGTGAAAAAGATGTGTTGTTTAGATGGATAAAAATAAGAAGAAAAGGAGTGAAAAAAAATTTCTTCACTTGTTTGTTTGGATGAATGGAAAAAAAAACGTGGAAAGAGATAAATAAATTATATAAAAAATATTTTTATATTAATTTTTTTATTTTCATCTTCCATATTTTCTTCCATCCTAATTCAATTTAAATAAAACAAAGTGTTAATATTGATGTTATTATTAGTGAATTTTCTTCTTAGAATGTTCAAAGAAACTTAATTTTTATGATAATTTATGTATTTTATTTTATAGGTGATAAGTAATAATCTTATGAGTAAAAAAAAAAAATTGTTGATGATAAACAATAATATCAGAATAAATTCAATGAAAAATATGACATATCTTTTTTAGATTTGTTAAAACTATATTATTTGCTTAATATAATAAAATATATTATTTTTAATGAAATTATGTGTCTATTATTTTATAGAATATATATTTATATTTTAAAATACGTATATGTAAAAGAGCTTTATCTATTATTTCATCTTAAGATCCATAAAATGTCAAGACCGGCCTGGTTTTATATACACAGCAGATGAATAAAAGTTTAATAAGTTTTTGCATAACATATATCCTCTTTTCTTAAAAAATTATTTTTTACAAAAAAAAAAAAACAAAACACTTGTACCTAGTAATGGAATAAAATAAGAATTGGGACAAGGACTAGGTTGTGGTTTGTCCCCCTTCTAACTTTGAGGGGTAGTAAGGAGTAACATAAAGCCTATTCTCATTTAATTTCGTGCACAAGAAGCAACCAAATCTCTATTCATCCAACTCATAAAAAGAGCTCCACCTCTCTCTTCAAGTCTATATTTATCTCCGTAGTTCTCAAGCAATTTCTTAATGGTACCATTCACCAATGAACCCAAAGGGTAAGGAGTGAAACCAGCCATTGCAAATCTTGACCTCCTACTTGCCAAGCAGCTCATGCCGTACGTTCCACCCTCTCATCCCCTTCACAAGCTATGATGTTGACTGCGTCTCTTGCCAAACAATGCTGCTCAACATTGATTCTCCCTTTATGCTTTCTAGCAAGAGTCACATCATATCTGTTGACTTAAACATTACTGTATAACAGTCCAAAGCTTGAAGGAAACGTGGAAAGAATGAAGCAATGTTTGTGTTAGATTCTTGCTCAACAAGTGTCACCACTAACCAAGTGATTTTCAGTACTCAAACTTTCATCAATCTGACATGTGATGTGGCATGAACACAAAGTTTATAGCCAGAGCCTCCCCGGATCTAACTCCAAGGTGTTGTACCTGAACATCACAAGCATAGACATGTGCAGCTTGAAATTCAAAAGGCACCTTAAAATCCTCAACAAGTTTTGATAACTTTTTTCCCACCATCTGCAGCACATATGCTGATGTTGAATCACCAATACCTATAATCCGGATGTGATTCTTATGCGTCTCTCACTATTTCAATTTTTCCTTTTCAACTGATCTTGTTAGAGTCATTTTTGCAACTATATCCAAACCAGTAGAGCTTGCTCAGACAGCGTTGTTTTACTCAGCGCTATCTTACTCAAATAAGTTGTGGATTATTTGGGTTGTCTTGATTTGAGTTGTTGTTGCAAGTACCAACCCAAAAAGAATGATAAATGAAGAAAAAATAATGTAGAAAAGTCCATACTCTATCAAGGTTTTTTATGTATATTTCATGTTTTAGAGTGTTGTTAGGTTCGAAATTGCTAATATGTTTAGCTATTTAGCTTGGAGCATGCGTGCTTGATTTCTGTGCTTATGTGTTGTGCGCTGTTGTAACACTTTTCCTTTAGCATCCTATGTTTTTGTAATTGCCATTGGACATTTTTAACGAATGACCTTTTGAAAAAAAAAACTGCAAGTTCAATTGGAATACACATACGTTAATGTAGGAAAAAGAAATTAATTTTGTAAGATCGGAAGCTAGTTTGCTGGACAAGATTTTATGCCTTTTCAGCCTTTGACTGAGATCAAGTGCAATGTAAGATTTCAACTCTATCAATAATAAAAGAAAAGGCCCAAATAAATTAGCTTGATTGGGAGTTTGGGACACATAAAGGTCCGAGCACTAATTTTTACTACAATTATTTTAAGTCTTCATTCATAGTTGCGATCAAGGAATGAAGTCATAGTGGCAAGAATCATGACCTGCGCATAAACATTAAGCAGTCAAAGGTTATAAATCACCTTTATTCATACGCTTCTTATGTAGTGCAAAACTTAGATCATTTTAAATCCGTGATTCAATCCTTGTACAGAACGAAGTGGTGTAAAAAGTGATGGAAGGAAAAAAAAGTGTAGAAGAATAATTTCTTCAAGTTATGATAGATTACAGGGGTGAACTAAACTACAAAAAATGAGATGATAAAGACTGGTTACGAACTTACAAAGTATAATTGTTCATCAGTTGATTGGTCTAAAATTTATTTGGTGAGAGTGAGAACATCACTCATGTCAATTCAGTCCAAAATTTCTGTTTCACACACACACCCCAAAGTAGTTTGAATGTAGTTTAGAGGTTTTAGATCTATTTGTAAAATCTATACTTAACAGCTTAACCTTCAAGTATCAAGTTCATTTAAATTGAGCATAGGCACATGAGAAGTGGTGCTAGTTTTCCTAGTCCCCCCCATGTTATGCTTCTTTTTTTTTTTTTTTTATCAAGTCTCTCAACACGTTGATTTATTAAATAGAGCTTCTATCAGCATGGAGTGCAACCCAACTTTTTTGCCAAGTTAGTTTTCATTTTCCTCTTTTTCTGGCATAATTTAAGCTAAACTAATTAGCCCATTTTAATATTCCATCAACCTATTCAAAGTCACATGGCCTACCCTTTTCTAAATACCCTTTTTGACACTCATTGCCATGTGAACATGCATATGTCCTAGTTAAACCAAAATAGGAAATTAGAGAGTGATTATCAGGAATCTGTTTGACACTTACTAGGGTCCACTTCTGTTGTCATGGCAGCACCTCTAAAGTAGCAAGAACCTCCACTGTGTTTGAACTTCTGATAGTAGCTGTTGAAGGCATAAGAAGCATGGTCTTTTAATGTGTTTGGAAGATAGCAAGGTTGGTTTACTTGAATTTTGCTACAATATGCACCTCCTCTCCCACATGCCCAATCCAAGGCTGCCTACAACTCGGACTTGGTGGCCTGCACACGCCATTGCTCAAACTTAGCATATGCTGCATGTAATGTGCATTTTAAGATGAAAACTATACAAACAATAGAGGGAGGAAAGAAGTAACTAGGAACATTTTAATGTTTACATTTATGGGGTAGAGCAAGTACGTTTCTGTTACCTGTTTTTGGAGGAATCATGGATAGGAAAAGTAGAGGAAGCATTAACTTCAGCATGAATGTTGCCATTTTTGGAGAGAAGATAAGAGGGGCTTTGCTGATTGATAAAGAGTGTATAAATACCCAAAGACATAAGCAATGTGGTTACTTATATAGTACATAGCCAAAGAAAAGGCAAGGAAGTTATGATCCTCTAACGGCTAAGAGGGAATTTTATGTTATTCCCTTGCAAGTGGATCATGCTGGGTCACATCGAAAGTGGGCTCTCCCTTGAGAATATGATAAACCATCATTGACAGAAAGAACTGAGCTATAACATAGCAAAAGATTATTTGTTATTTTTGACGCCGCTTCCAATTTCAGCGGTTATATGCTTTGTCACATGCTCCACAAACACGGAAAGAAAAAAACATAGAAAAGATTGTGCTCTTAACTTTCTCTACTGTCAGATGTTCTTCCAACTCAACAAAGATTTACCTCTTTTTCACTCTCAATGACAAAATGATTATTTATCTCACTTCCCTTTTTTCTACCCGACTTTCCCACACTCTTCTGTTTATCAGAAGAAACTAGGAAGACACATATTCATGGGCATTATCAGTGCACAAAATTTTAATGGAAGTACCAAACTAAGTGTGAATTTCAGTTGAAAAACCTTGAAATATGGAGAAAACATTAGAACGATTTTTCATTAAAAATACCCAGGTACATCGGGAAAAATCATCAATAAAACTGACAAAATAGTAATAACCTAAGGTTGAACAGACTCGACTAGGACCCCAAATATCGGAGTGTACTAAAGCAAAAGGTGACGCAACACGCTTATTGACACGAGGATGATAAGTATGACAAATATGTTTGCCTAACTGACACGACTCACATTGAAGAGATGTAAGGGGAGAAAGACTAGGAACCAAAAGGCATAATTTTTCCAGGCTAGGGTGGCCAGGTGCTGATGAGCAAGAATTGGGGAGACATGGGAGATACAGGCAACGGGTAGGTGAAAGTTGGTACAATCCTCTAGACTCATGTCCTGCTCCAATCGTCCGTCCGGTACGCCGATCCTGAATAAGAACAGAGTTATTAACAAACACAACAGAGTAGTCAAAGGTGCAGGTGAGTTTGCTAATTGAAATTAAATTAAAAGGACAACCAGGGACAAATAAAACAGAATTTAAGAGTAGGTTGGCAAGTGGATGTGTTTGTCCGATGCCACAAATAGGGATACGAGAGCCATCTGCTAGGGTAACAGAGGGTAGAGAGGTGGAAAAAGATAAGCGAGAGAAAAGATTTTGGTTACCAGTCATATGATCGGAGGCACCGGAGTCAAGGATCCAGGGTCCAAGAGAATAAGACTGAGAGACAAAAGCTACAGGATTACTAGACTAAGCCACAGCAGTAGCAGGCGAGGCAAGTGGATGAGCTGCACGAAGCTAAAGAAGGTCATGATATTCAGCGGCAGAAATAGTAACATTGGCAGTCGGGGCAAGGATGTCAACCTGGGCTACATTCATTGGCTTCGACTGTTCTCGCACCTTGGTGCGACATTTGGCTTCCACATGGCCAAAGCGATTGCAGTAATTGCAACGAGGACGACGATGACCACCACGACCAGCAAAAGCGATTGTAGTAACTGTAGAGGCGAAAGTGGAAGAGGAACCAAGAGAGGCCATGAAAAAGGGAGCCAAACAAGGTTGGGCAAGGTCGCCGGAGGTCAGGGAAAGGAGGCGGGGGGGTCGCAAGCAAGTGGAGGTCGCCAAAAAAGGGCCACGCACCGATCTGGGAAGGGCGCGTGAGACGCACGCGCTAGAGAGGGACAGCACGTGTGGGCGCGTTCGGCAATGAAAGGTGGTGCGGTGAAGGGCGCGGCGGTCGCCGAAGGGTGGCGACACCGGTGGGGTGGTTGTGCCAGAGAAAGAAGGGCGTAAGCGGTGGCCAATGGGGCTAGGCAACGGTCGTGGTACTGTTCACGCGAACTAAATAAGGGAAAGAAACCTAAACTTCTGATACCATGTAAGATTACTGAAAAATGTGTGTTATAGACCACACATATGATTCATTATTTATAGTCAAACGATGATATAATAAAGGGAAAGAATATCTAATGTGATCCCTAATTTTCGGCTATACAAGTTTCCATATTTCCTATTTACACAAAATCGTATCTCTATCATACAAGTTCCCTATTTCCCTATTTACATAGAATCGTCTTTCTAACATACACAAAAATGCAACTATGCCTTATGTTGACCTCCTGTCCTACAATGAGCGATAATTAGCACCGACGAACACTGGTACCAATGCCCAACTTACATTGTCCCCTCCCAAAACAGAAGCCATTGATAATTTCTTGAACCTTAAATCAGCATCCTGGAAAAAAACATGAACACAAATTATTAATGCGTGAATAGTCTTATTAAACTCCTCACCATAGCTCAAGATAATTGAATTACAATAGAAATTTAAAATTGTAACACGTATATATTTCAATCATCATTTCTACTTGTTATAATTAGGCTAAAGAGGAATGCTAGCAATACACTCTTTTGAATACATTCTCTTTTATTAGTTAAAATTTCTTGAAAATTATAAAAAGTTGTGGGTCCCACATCTTATTTAATGATCCTCTCTCATGACTTTGTAATTTTCAATAAATTTCGACCAATAATAAAGTGTGTTAGAAAGAGTATGTTAGAGAGTGTGTTGCTAGAACTCCTCTTAGGCTAAATTGCATTTTTGATCCTTCTATAGTTCTTAATCCGCAATTTTGATCCCCTTACTTTTAATTTTGCGATTTTAGTCTTTCAATTTTTAAAAATCCGCAATTTTTGTCCGTCCTATTTTTAATTCTACGATTTTAGTCTTTCAATTTTTAAAAATCCATAATTTTGGTCCTACAATTTTAGACTAAAATTTTAAAAATCACAGAAATCCGCAATTTTAGAGAACCAAAATTACGGATTTTTAAAAATTGGAAAACTAAATTGTAAAATTGAAAATAAGGGGGCCAAAATAATGGATTTTTTAATTGGAGGACTAAAAATAGCGGAATTAAACATAGGGAAACCAAAATTGCAGATTGAGAATTATAGGGGACCAAAAGTGCAATTTAGCCTTATAATTATAATAAATATATATGAATCAAATGCACTTATAATATGAAAATCCTGGGATGATGAACAAGGTGCTTACTATCACTAAACAAGACCATAGCTGACATCCATGATGCTAATTGATAGCTTGGCTGGCAAGCAGTCTCAATTAGGAACACATCAGCTGGGGCACGTCCAACCATTACAATATCTGAACATAACTTAGCCAAAATTAATCCATCCACTAGCTCTTTTAATGGAAAACCGACACTTGGCATACGTCGTTCATTGAATTCATACTACACATCACACTGGAGGGTCAGTCAACACTTGTCAGCAGGGTGCCTGCACTAATAATCAAAGATTTTAAACATAGGTACTTCCACACAATGAATCTGACTTGAAGAAACGTGCCATTGCCATATAGAGCTGCTCTTCTTCAAACGGCTTCGACACGTAGCCATCCATTCCACACTTACTGCACTCTTCATTTGAATCCTGAGTTGCGTCTGCTGTCATTGCTAGTATTGGAATGTGCCAATAAGACATGTTACTAAACATCTCTGCAGATGCTTGCCCACATGCAATTTTCTCATTTATCTCACTCTCCAGATGGCGGATTTGCCTTGTTGCTTCAAAACTGTACCATTTAAAATGAAGAAAAATACTTGTAAATTATATCTCAGCCATGGATCCAGATGGGTGAGATCCTATCTAGAAAAGCATTCAGAATCTGAGATTTCTTACTTAACTGGCCATCTGTCACACCTAAGGATAACATGATAACCAACAAAAGGATAGCTATATCCCTGTACCACTTCTGATTTAGATGTCAAAATGAAGTAGTTCATCGTGATGAGGCCAAAATATCACACATAGTTTCTTTTCAACCACTAATTTACTGTTTTAGCAATAGTCTTGTTTTGTGAGATCCTATTAAGAAAAGCATGCAGATTGCAGAATTTATCAAGTTCTTAAATATACTTACTGACCCTCTGGCAAAACAGTACATAACAATCAACAGAAAATAGTGTATAAAAAACCCGTACTATTACCTAACAATTGGCTAAATACATTTGTTGAAATACTAAATTGATATTATCTGAGATGTATTACAATATTGATGTGCTTCCAAAACATGGAGCTCTAACCCTTATTTATACTAATTATGTTCCTAACTAATTAAAGAAACAAATCGTTATAAGGAAATACAGTAACCAATCCTAAGAGATAATGAGGAAGTAGGGAAACTAATCCTAGAGGATAATCTAAAACATGATAAGATATTTTCATAGATTCTAACAAAATTAATTAATTACAAGGCAAAAGCATAATCATTATATCTATTTACATAACTATTGTTATAGATTGAGTAGACACTTTTACAGGTCAACAACACAGCCATGAGGCCCAGGAAAAATCAGTTGTGGTTAAAATATTCTAGAGTAGTAGGTTCTTAGCAAAAGGAAATAAGGGTAGGGGCCTAACTTTTGGCACCAGTTCTTTTAATTATTATCTACTGTTTTACATGTGCTTTCTCTAGTACAAAATGAACTTACTAGACCAGTCATTGCTGCTTGGTTCTATTCTTATAGGCAACAACAGTGTCTCCATTTGCATTAAAAATTCAGAAAACTAAAAAAAAAAAAAAATAGGAATAAGAAGATAAATTACCCATCCATTTCCGGCATTTGGAGATCCATGAAACAAGCATCAAAATTATGTGGCGGTTTAAGCATCTTTAGAGCAGCCCTGCCACTCTCCACAGTGATAACTATTGCACCATATCTCTGTAGAACTCCTTCTGCAACTCTTCTGTTCACTGCATTATCATCAACCACCAAAATTTGTTTGTGCATTAATAAATTCGTGAGTTTGGATAATTTTTTCCCATTTACTTGCTTTTTTCCACTGCCAATGGATTCTTTGTAAGAGTGAATCAAAGAACTCAGCCAAAGAGGCTTCATTAGTATATCATCTATGACACCAGCTGACTTGAGCTCATCATGTTCATTGGGGCTAAGGTGGGTTACCAGGAGAAAAACCATCGGTAAATTTATTGGATCCCCTTTGATGCCATTCTCTCTATGTTTCTTGATTGTGTATAAGATACTACATTCTTTATCCCAAGCATCCTTGTCTATAAGAATCATGGCCAACTGGGTCACCATACTGAAGGAACAAAAACAAAAGTGGTAATTTAGTAAATAATAACCTATTGTCCAGTACAAGTTTTTTTTTAAAAACTAATATGAACTAGAAATAAAAACCTTCTTGTTTACTTCATAGCTATTTGCACCTTAAAGTTACCACCATTGAACTCAAGCAATTACCAATTTTGAGGAAATGGACATTAACTTATCAATGTTAGTTGTTAGAATTTACCAAATTGATTTAGAAGAACCAGTTAATGCAACTTATTAGTAACAATACAGGAACCAAATTTCCCCCAGAATACCAAGCAGTTTAAATCTTTAGAAGATCACGCAAAATTCATATTTCATATGAAAGCATGCATCGAGGATCAGGTCAGTCTAAAAAAATATTATTGTACGTGTCACCTATTTTTTCTTTCTCCATTTCCCATAAAGCAGATGAAACTGATAATTTATATTCTAAAAGCATTTGTTTATATTGTAAATGACTAGTAGACATGAAATATGCTAAAACCTTATAAGCTAAGCTACCTTTAAGTTCAGAGCAATATTTACTTCTAAATTTTTTGGGTAGTGCTCTAAATCCATTGAAGAATGTCAGAACTTAAAGAGGTAAATTCTTATGGTTTATTGTGTGCAACTTTAACTGAACTGCATTTTTAATTTCAACTGCCAAAATTACAAATTACCTCTTGTTGCGAGGATCAGATAGACAAGAGCATGCGGAATTCAGACTGTAAGTTACATCCACAGACATTCCCAACCTCTGCAGATGATATCTTGTGACCTCAGCTCGGATTTTTCTTCTGTCTACCACTAGTGCTCTTAATCCTTGGAACTCTGAACCAAAAAGATATTTCTGCCACGTTGCATCCAGAGATGTGCTTTCTCCTTTTCTGAAAGTTGCAGTAAAGGAAAAAATACTTCCAATTCCAGGCTCACTTACAAATCCAATTTCTCCTCCCATGAGGTCAACGAGATGTTTACTAATGCTCAGTCCTATTCCAGCTCCACCATATGTTCGGGAGGTGGAACTATCAGCCTGCATAAAAGGTGTGAATATGCACCTTTGTACATCTGTAGGAATTCCTATACCTGTGTCCTCAACTGTTACTAGTAGTTGAATAATTTCTGGCTCATATGTGCTACTTAACTTCTTAAAATTTGCCCAACTTTTCCATCTGTTGCATACAGGAAGCCCGCTTAATGTATCATACGTTCTGTTTGATATGTCCAGATTCAAGTTTAAGCCTTCTCTCAGCACTGCATCCATAATATGAAGTGGGTTCTTCACTTCATTTGCCAGATGAACGGAGACAAATACATGTCCTTTATCATGAGTGAACTGAAATGCACCAAGTAAACTAATTAATAGAGATTATAAACAAGAAATAAGATTCCTTCTCTTTTATTCTGAAGATAAGAAAATCCACTAATTTAATATAAAAATTCTGAAAGATTATTTGAAAGTCTATAAATAGAAGTGAGTAAACATATATATACTTCAAATTGTTTATGTAATATCACAATGTCTGCCAATTGCATGGGTGAAAGTAAAAAAATATATACATATTAAAAGGTGATATTGTAAAGAAATAATGAATAAAAAAAATATCACCATGATTATGGATGAATTTACTTATTAACTCTGCTTTGATGTCTCAAAATCAATCAGTAAAGGGACACACATTTTCAAAAGGACAACATATCAAAGACTGAATGGATTAATTGATAAGGTCAGGTGACAATGCCTAGTATGCTTCAAAGGGAGAAAATGATGCAGTGTTTAAAATTATGAGATGTTTCCAGTATCATAATATACATGAAGAATAATGAGTCAAACACAAAAAATACAGCAAACCTTGAGTGAATTGCCAACAAGATTAGTAATAATGTGGCAGAAACTGTTTAGGATCGCCAATGACAACTGCAGGTACTTGATTGGATGCATAAACAGCTAACTGTACTCTCCAAAAAGCATAGAAAACACATCCATGTAAGTTATAATGTACAAATTATAGGAGGTACAAAACTAGGGTAGCTGAAAGATAGGATCTCACCTCTATTCCTTTTTCATTAGATTTTCCAGAGAAAAATGATAAAACTTCATCTAGAATAGCATGTGGATCAAAAGCTACAGCTTCAAGTTCAAGCTTTCCTGCCTCAATCTTAGCCTGATCAAGAACCTCATTTATGACTGATATAAGATCTTTACCACTCTCGTGGGCAGTTTGGGCATAATCCAACTGATTTTCATCAAGCTCAGTGTCCATCAACATCAGGAGCATACCTGCAAAATGATTTGAAACAGCTGACAATTATCACCAAATATTGACAGGTTGGAACTATCTATGAAAACATCAAATACTTTCAATTACCTAAAACACCATTCATTGGAGTCCTAATCTCATGTGAAACTGTCGCAAGAAACTACAAAAAGGGAAAGAAATCCTTGGAGGTCAGGGCCGAAATATTAATTTTGATTAAGTAAATTTTTTTATAAATTATCAGAAATAATTCTGATGTTGAATGATGATCATCATGTGATGCAATAAACATATGAAACGTGCATTGAGAATCACAATATTCTTGCCATCACACTAACAATTGTGTTGCATAACAGAAAGCATAAATCCCATAAATATATCAAACCTGAGATTTTGCCACAGCTGCAGCTTCAGCACGAACTTTCAGCTCGCTCATTTGACCATAGTCATCCTCAACTTTTGTTATTCTATTTATTGCTACATAAAAAATATGACCCAAAAGCAAAGTAATAACAAGCAGCCCCACTGATGCATTGATTGCTGTCCAAGGTAATGGAGGCCTCTGCTTGAACCTGCAAAAGAAAAGGAAAAGGAAATGCACTGATATGAGATTTCAATTCTTTGGACATAACACAGAATTCTTTTTAGTGTGAAAGCAAACCTGCAGTGCATCTCATGTTTTCGTAGCGGATCCCCAAAATCTAGGCTGCTTATGTGTAGTAGGCCAGTGTCAGCAACATCAGTACCATACATTCTGATAGGTGCAGATGCATTAGTTGTGTCATAAACATTTACAACAATGGTTTGCTTGCTGGCAAGTTGGTGCAGAAGCTTGTCCACTAGTGATGGAACATCATAAGATGCACCCAGATACCTGCCAATAAATAGGTACCAATACACACATTAACACTTTGTAATTGTTTTCTTCTTAGGGAGAGGTGGATGAGAGCACAAATGAAATGCATATTTAAACCAGTAGACAGTTAGTTGTAGGATTACCCCACAGTAGCTTCGATACGCTGCTCCGGTGTAGCATCTAAAGGAAGATTATTGTTATAGACAGCAATTGTAAGTACAACACCCAGGTGATTGGACTTTAGTAGTTTAAAAGGGGATGTCAGAACCCCCTTTCCAGATGCCCTTGCTCGCAAAATATTTTCACGGTCGTCCTGTGCAACAATGCAATGAATATTTTCTCTTAGACAGGCAGATAAATGAGGAATTTAACAAACAATTCTATAGATAATAAATCCTACTCTTATTTCTTCTTAATCTATCACTGAGATGACTGTAAATAAACTGATTAAGCATGAAAAGCAGGTGACATCAGTGCTCAGACTCATCTTATTGATGCTGATAAGTAAAACTCTTATATGTAGTTGATTCTGTTTACCCACATTTAACTTTCACTGTTCAAAGTAAATTATATAAGATACACTGTTAGTGTTAAGTGATCTTCAGTTCTAATATTCCACTCCATGTATACAAAAGCTTCAAGCATCGAATGCTACCACCTTGCATAAAGAAAATACCAAAACCAAAAAGTCTTTTTAACTGATGACTTCACACTCTAGTTTTCTCATACTTGTGCAGAATATATAGGGTAAGAACATTGACGGGAATGTAAAATTTGCACTTTAAGCCATTGCCCACAATTTGCATAGAAAAAGTAAATCATGTTAGGGTGACAGCAAGCTAAGCAAGGCACACCTTCCCTGACATCATGTCAATAGATACAATATGGGAAACTGTTTCTTGAGCAAATATCACTGGTGCATATTCATCTTGAATGGGTGCTGGATCCAATTTTTCTGGAATACAATCTTGGAATAGTGCCTGATTCTTGGTTTCCATTTTCTTAATTGTCCACCCGTGCTGCTTCTCAAAATGCATCCTATCAGAGTGGAGAACCTTCAAAGCATAAGCAACACCACTAATAAGTGGTCTTTCAAATGCTGTACTCTCTGTATATTTTCCAAAAATTTTCTGCAGTGAAACAGAAGCTTCAATGTTATTTTTTCTCTCTTTTTTTAATTGCTTTCCCCTAAGATTGATAAATTACAACAAGAACAACATATAAATGGCAGAGTTGAAGAAGACTCATAAACTGCACATGGTTAGAACTTGGAGACCGACACCATGCAATCTTCACACATATCCAAACCTTACTGGTCTAATACACCCAAATTCACTGTGTAAACCATATCAGAATTACAAGTGAAAAGTGGA
The DNA here is from genome assembly GCA_004329165.1 of Spatholobus suberectus. Classification (NCBI taxonomy): domain Eukaryota; kingdom Viridiplantae; phylum Streptophyta; class Magnoliopsida; order Fabales; family Fabaceae; genus Spatholobus; species Spatholobus suberectus. Next base: position 251,735 of record QUWT01000345.1, on the reverse strand, counting down.
ACCCAGTTTAAACCTTGTACATTTTTAGTGAAATCAGCAGATACTTAAGGAAAAGCAGCTATAAAGTTGTTAAGATATCCCACATTAGCCAGGAATATGGCCAAAGTACTCCGTGTAAGGCTTAAACAATCACTAGCTAGGCCCAACCCATTTCAAATTCGATACCAAAGCCTATCCAATCTTTGATGTTAGGCCACAAGTAAATGTCCAGTCCTACGAACTTCACACTCCCAATATCTAGTCTTGGGCATGAGAGGATGCATGTTAGGATGCCCCACATTGGCTAAAAATATGGCCAAAATATTCCTTACAAGACTCAGGCAATTCTCTCCCTTTCCTTGAGCTAACTTTTGGGGTTAAGTCTAATTCATTTCTAATAAAAGTTTACAACAATGACAATAATGCTGTCAAACATGCTTCTCTTAGTATAGCTAGTGAAAAGGCCTAATAAAATATGTTTCGATACTCTTATTCACATTCTCCTTTAAGATTTAGTTTTGGCAACAACATTACGCAATGAAAGAAACAGAGAAGCTGGAAATTTATTTTAGGCTAGCTGTGGAGAAAAAATTAATCATAAAGCAAGAGCTTAACTTCATTATTGATACTTCTCAATAGCTCAAGTTTGCGACACATTACGGATCAATGGCACAACCTAAACTCTTCCACTTTTTTATTTCAATATCACCATACTTTTCAGCATCCCCACTTTCTCCCTAGTTTTACAAATGATTTGGAATCAGATTTTGCTTTCCTTTGCACAAAAGAAATCTTACATTTTCTCCTTTATTACTATGCTGCCATACAAATATGTCAGTTAGGTTCGCATAAGATACACTAAGCAAAAGCTATTGTCTAGAAGACATGCAAAATATCTGAGTCATTTGCCATGAATAAGTCTGCATATGATGGAGGAGGAAAAAACCAATAAGAGAACAGAAGGACATTGAGTACACTACCTGGTCAATTGCAGAAGGATGTTTACCATGGTGAAAGGTAGACACAAGGATAGTCAGAGCATGAACATGGTTCGTGCTCACATTAAACTGATCTTGCAGCATACGGGCTCGCTCATCACACATTTTGGCTAGCATTTCCTCTCTTCTCTGCATAATGTCCATATTTAGGTGCCAAAATAACCAAACGGACCCAATTATTCCAAGTGACACAAATATAACTAGTAACTTTTTCCTCCACCTCCCAGCACCTTGAGAACCCTGCACCAAATGTTGCAGCTGCTTTCGTTGTGCAGCTGGATGCCCCTGAACTAGCTTCTGCTTTTGACTCCTCCATAGTAAACATAAGCAGGACATTATAATTCCAATGAGGACCCACCAGCATCCTCTAACTAAATTAGATGAATTCACACAGTCCCAAATTGCAGAGACCCTCAGTTCCCATGATTGCACAATGTTCTGCAAAGCCAAAAATGTATAAGCAAACTAATTATATAGTGGATGCATAAGTTTCCAATAAGCATGCAAGGACTGCACATTTTCAGTTATTGCACAAGCTTAGAAGCAGAGTCTGTGGTACAAATCACAAGTAACATGTGAAAGGTAATATTTGGAGCAACTAAACAAAAAATCCACTACTTTTCCATTGATATGACTTTATATAATAATGTTGATAGGCTGTAGGTTAAATGAATTGAAATACTAGACTATCATTGGTGATGCCCTGTCTTTTACACATAAAGACAAGAATTTATTATGGCACTAGCCAAGCTAAAAAATATGTTATGATGCTGGTTAGGCAACTCAAGTCAAGGAAATCTTTTGAGTACATTCAAGTGCAAACAAAATGGTACCACTATCGATCCATATGATGCATTATTAATAGCTACATTTCGCACCCAGCTTCCACAAATTTAGCTCTCTTACAGGAAACAATATGTAGGAACCCTAAAGTTTGTCACTATGCTTTTTTGTCTCCATTCAATCAACTACCATATTATGCCCCCCTAGGATAGGTTGAGCAGTGAGAAAAGGGAATTGTAAGATAGGCTACAATACTTAGGTACTAACTATTTTTTAGGAGAATCAACAGTTTAAATTATGGAACTTTTGGGCATAACAAATACATGCCTTAGCTTTAGTAAAGATTCTACCTTTCCACAGAGCAAATAACTAACCAAATCAGTCAAAAGTGCAGAGTGCGAGGCCAATGATACATAATTTTTCCATGGGAATGATAATTCAAGCCTTGTCTGGACATAATCATCAAGAATTGGACATTGTTCTATAGGTTCTACAGTGTCTGCAACACATATATGCTCCTTTTGTAAGTCCTGATTCACTGGACATGTTAACTGTGGAGTGCTGACCATGCCGTTGCTTAACAGCATTTGAAGTCTTCTTTCATCAATACAGTTGGATAAAATCTGCATTATAGACTAGTAAGACAGAGTACAAAGAGCACCACTTTGTTTACTGCTCATATTCATCTCTGCAACAGTCACTGTTTTCTTTTAAAAATATAGCAAGAGAGTATCCATCACTTTTAGTAATTAAACTGTTGTACAACATAAAGTGATCCTAGAAAAACCTTGTGGAAAAAGCATCAGAAGAGCACGGTTTATAAACTCTTGGTTCTCATTGTTTTACATTTTTCACTTCAGCTCAAATATACAATCCAACAAGAAGTTGTTTGTTTAATGAAAATAACGCTCGACAGAAAGAACAGTAAGTACATAGAAGAAGCCAAATAATTAAAGTTCCAAAGCAAAAGTAAATAATTATCCTCAAGAACCACAACATGAAGCAATAAAAATTGAAAGAGTGGGAGGAAGTGTAGGTCACCTGATCTGATCCAGAGAACAAGGAAGCCAAAGCATGAATCTGTTTCCTATTGACATTGTAACGTTGTAGCAAGGCTCGTGTTCTCTCTTCGCAAACTGCTTCATTCTCCTTGCTCATCAAATACTTACTATTGAAACTCAAGGTGAACCAAACACTCCCTATAGCAACAAAGCCAAAAAACCAAAGGAACAAGAGCTTCCTCCTACATGTCCTGGGAGAATTAGACCCATGCAGAGGCTCATTCACCTTCCAAGACTTCATATTTGATGGCAATCTACCATTTGAAGCAGACAGCCTTCGATTCACAGACAACCTTGCCAAATTCACCAACGTACCAGTCTTGAAGATTCAAGGCAAGCCCCAGCTTGAGTAGAACATTCAAAAAACACAGCACCCCACCATGAATCTTCAACTGCAAAGCAAAATTGAGGCACACCCCAAAACTTCTCCCACCAATCCACCCCTCAGGGTGCACAAAGTTTGGTGCTTTATGCTATTTTCACCAGGCAAAAGAGAAAACTTGCACAAAACCCAGTTGATATATCTCAAGGAAGGAGCTTCACTACGTTGGAACTGGAGTGGTCAAAGCCAAAAGTTGGTTTTTTTTTTTTTGTGGATATCCGTGAAGGTTGAAGTTGAAGAGATAACAACAAGAAGAGGAGCATGGGGTAATAATCACACCAAATCAAACCCACTGAGAGAATTGTGAGTGAGATGAGAAATTTGTTGTTTTTCTATAACAGGTTGCTGCCTCACTGACCTCTGAACACCCAAAAGAAGCATCAAGAGTGGAACAAACAATATCACACAGTGACCATCATCTTCTTGCAAATTTGCTGATATAACCCATTTTGTTTTTCTGAAAGAAAATGTTATGTCCCCTCTTTCTCTCTCTCTCTTTTCTGTGTCAATCTCTCTCTCCAGTTTGGTGTGCAGCACTACTTAATTGAGGATGGATCATGATTATCTCATCATCTGGTGGGGAAGGTTTAACCAAAAGCAAACAAAAATCCATCATTAAAAATAAAATTTAAAAAGGCAAAAAAGAATCAGATTTTTTTAATATCAATTATTACTGTTTTCTTTTTAGCAATAGCATAATTGAATTTTGGGGTTTTTAATTTTAATTCACATCTTTTTTTTTACTTCTATTTGGTGTTTTCCTTTTGCAAGAGTTAGAAAGACCACACTCTCTAGTGTTTAAAGAGAGAGTACTCCAACTGTGTACTACAAAATACGAATTTATGTGCCAAAAAAGATAAAGAGAGTCAGAAAATAGATGTGAGGAGAAATAGAGCGTGAACCACTACTGTGTACCTCTCTGCCCATGGCTGCCTTACTTTGGGAACAGATTCTACTTTGCAGAGAGAGAAAGAGAGAGAGAAGAGTGTTTTATTTCGTCTGAGAGTGCCACCACGAGGAGAGAGAAGGGAAAGTTGAACAAAAATAAAAAATCTAATGGCTTAAATTTTTTTATCGTACCTGAGAGGATTCGTGCCCCTACATCCCCTCTCCAGCAATTCCATCATCAATCTTCTCACAAAATTACGAATTTGAAGTCCGTCATCAATCTTCTCACTACTAAGCTATTAGTATTATTACAGGATATCAATACTTTAACCTTAATTTTTTAAACAGTTTAATGTTATTTATATTTTCAACTAATAAGAAGTTATTTTATATTTGATTTTTAAAATAATTATTATAAAAATTAATAATTTTTAAGTATATAATAATTTTTAATTAAACAGTAGGCTTTTAAATATGTTTTTAGTCTATCTAACGAAAGCCAACTAATGATCTTAAGTGACACCAACTAATGTTTGTAGTACCATGTTGGCATGCGATATTCTAAAATTTTTTATAAATTTCTAAAATAAATGTTATTTATCTATTTAAAAATGAACTTTAGGGACCAAAAATAATTATTTCACATTTGAGAGGAATGAAAATTAAAGAAAATGTTTTATAAGGACCAAAATGAAAATCGTTTATTTTATAGGGAAAAAAATAATGATTTTAAATTTTAGAGGGATAAAAAATAAAGAAATTTTTTATAAGGACTAAAATCAAAATTCATTCATTTTATAGGAACTAAAAATATATTCAAACCCAAATAGTAATAATAAAAATCGTTATGGGGTGAATATATTTTAATCAAATTCTTTTTTAAAACTTTTTCGATTAAAATTGACCGGGTTTACTAGTCAAGGATCACGTTAAAATATCAAAAAGAAATAAATATAATTATAGTTAATTTTTATCATAATTGACAAATGTTATTAGTCTCGTAAGTCCCTTTTTACTTTAATCTTTCTCAACAATAAGGGAAAAGAGAATACAATCGTGCATGCTGAGCTATGTGGTTTCTAAACTGAGATAATGAGTGTTTGTTTTTAAAAAAATATACATACATTTAGTTTTCATTTTTTACTTTTAATTATAAAAGTTTTTTTTTTAAAATTGTATAGGAAACAAAAAAAGTAAATTTTTATTATTTTTTGTACAAACTTTTAAAGATGAAAATAAAGTGTTATTTTTTAATTAAAAAAAAAAAAATTCAAAAACTAAATGACACCTAAAATTATATTTAAATTTAGACGAAAAGTGTTGCCAAAAGATAACACAAAGTTTTAGAAAAGAATTTGATTAAAATATATTGAAATTATAAAGATTTTTATTATTACTATTTAATTACAAATTATTATATACTTAAAAATTATTAATTTTTATAATAATTATTTTAAAAATTATATAAAATAATTTATTATTAGTTGAAAATATAAGATAAAATAAACTCTTTAAAAAGTTAAGGTTAATCATTTATATATGGTTATATAATTCAAATTTGCAATTCTTATTTCTTATAATAAATGAAAAATTCATTTGATAAATTTCTTCTCTCTCTCATATAGATCTATTTCTCTGTGCTCTTAAGATTTATGTTTTTTCAACAAGTTATTTGACTTCTCTTATATTAAGTATCTTACACTTTATTTCTTTTTCTGTTTTTTTTTTTCATTTTCCTCAAATACAATTACTTAAATTTAATCAATTATAATCTAAATATTAAATTTTGATACATCGTATCACATCAACAAACATAAATATAATATATCTTGATGACTTGATTCAAATAATTTATTTCAATTATTTTGTCTTTATGTTTTAAAGTTTATTTCTTTAATTTATTTTTATTTAATGAAATAGAATTCTTACTGTTGACTTTATTCTTTAATTCAAATATCTTATTATACTTTTTGCTTTCTTAAGATACATGATTTCATCATTGTTCAATAATAATTATATTTTTATTCTTTTTATATTTTATTAATTTTTACTTAAATTTAAAAAATACTTACACAATGTACAGGAAATTTGTTAGTTAATATATAACTGTTTTTTTAGTCTTTTTTAAATAATTAATATTACAATTTTATATTTATTAAAAGAGGTCTGAAGTTGTTGAAAATTTTTAAGTAATTATTATTATTATGGTTATTATTTTACAATTTTGAGACGCCGCAAAAGCTTACAGAGTTACAAAGCATAAGGAGACACACAAAAAATGTTGCCTTGAAACAGAAGTCATATGAAAAAAAAAATAGAGGCAAGGCGAAGAATGAACTGCTTTAATCTTGCCCATGCCATGGCTAGATATAACTAATGAGAATGGATAGTAAAATACTTTTTTATATGTTTATTATTATTGACAAAAATTTATTAAAAATTATAAAATAATAAGTGAGAATAGGACCCACAAAATTTAATGATTTTTAATAAACTTCAGTCAATAATAAAAATTGTATTTAAAATAGTATATAGGAAGTGTTAGTAGCACATCTCTCTAATTGGTTAAAATTTATTAAAAACTAAAATTCATGAGAGATATTGATTAAATAGGATGTAATTTTCAATAAATTTCAACCTATAGAAAAGAGTATGTTCAAAAGAGTGTCAAACAGTGTGTTTCTTGTATTTCTCAAAAGGATATTAGAAATTATATTGTTAACATTTCTCATAACTATTTAGTAACAATGAGGTATCTTTTTAGTGTCCATATATTTAGTGTCCAAACAATGTTTCGAACAAGATTGCCTCCGAAAGAAAATACATGTGGAAAAGGAAAAAAAAATGAGGTATCTTTTTTCATTCACTTTTAAAATTTCACCTTTATTGCTTTCCTTTTTAAGTTTAATCTTTATACTTTGTCATTATGAAAAAAATTATACTTTCAATGATTTATTACAAATAATTATTACAAAAGTCAATAATCTTATCTTTTTGCAAATTCATACACATTAGATATAATTTGTTTAATATTAACATTAATTATGTGTTAATTTGATTTGATTATTTAATTAAGTGCTATATATGATTCACGTGCTAATATAAATTAAGTTTTTCAAACCATTTTTCATTGCATATCACACAAATGAAAGGAAAATAATAATCGTTAATCTAATTTTGCATGAATTTGAGTGATAAGAAGAGAGGTAAAAAGAAAAGAAAAGAAAAAAGTAAAGAGAGAAAGTGATAAATACATAAGCAATATTATTGGGAAAAAAAAAGACAGGAAAAAATAAGATAAAATTAGATAAAAGAGAAAATAAAAATATATTTACAATAACAGCAAATGAACAGTACACACTAATCTTGACAGGTACATACACTAACAATATTACATAAGGAAAAGTCGTCACAAAGGGCAGATGTAGATTCTAAATGAATTTATTCCACTAACAACTTAGAAACAAAAAGCAACGGCAGAGTATCATGTTCTTTCAGCAGTTAACCTCAGCATAACTAGTTGTCTTCTGGGTACCAGAGGTTGGCTTACCGGAGTCTTCCTTCTGAAGTCTGAAAAGGCAGTTAGTTGATAAAGTGAGAAGTATACTTTAGAAGGTAAATTGCAGAATTATAATAATTAATTATAAAATTAGAGGGTTAAGATTTTAAATTTTTAAGTATATATTTTGTCAGAATTTCAATTGTGTTAACTTTTAATCAATGATTATAAGGGGTGTCAAAACTTGTTTCATTTGGCAGCTAGGAGATTCACCTTAACGATGACGAATCCTTTGTCACAGCCAAAAGCAAGCCTGCAGGAAGTAGCGATGTGACACCAGTCAGCAAGAAATTATAGCAATTTTTTTTTCTTTTTTCTTTTTTGGTATTCAAAAGAAGTTTCAGATAATTACTCAGATGATCCTTTCTTGTATCCAATACTCCATACTCTCTCGAGACCAAAGTTCAACGAGGTTTGAAGCCTGCAAGTTAATGGCAACTGTTAAAAATGCGGACCAGCAGAAAGTTTCTTGAGTTTTAGATGAAAACCTGCTGAGTGTAAAAATTGCCTTTATGGGATTTATACCAAAATAAAAGGAGAGAGAGAAAAAGTGAACATATAAGTGAAAATTAGACTTTCAATAGCTAATTAAGTACCTGTACGTGACAGCATCCCATATTTTAACATATGAATCTTGTGAAGCTGTTATTATTATAGGAAGCTCAGGATGAGCACATATTGCTGTAACATTGTTTCCATGTCCTTCAAGTGTCTGTACACAGTTTCTAGAATAATAATCCCATACCTGTAGAAATGTGGATTAAGGTTTTGATGGGAAATATCTCAAAAGACTGAAAAGCAGATAAGACTGAGGACTAGGACTCTAGGAGTAATTATTGTTAAGCAAACCTTGGCAGTATAATCATCAGAACCACTTAAAAGATATTGTTTGTCATTCCTTATGAAATAATCAACACAATTCACTCCTTTCTGGTGTCCATCCAGGGTAAAATTTGGAGCTGAGGAATCAAGACTCCAAATCTACAAAAGAAGAAAAGACAATTAAACCAAAATGTTAGTCAATGAATTTAAGATATGCAGTTATGAGATTTGGAGCTAAGGGATACCTTCAAGGTGCCATCAAGGGATGCACTAGCAAAGGTAGATGGATCCTTCAGGTTAAATGCCACTTGCATCACATAATGTGAGTGCCTTCAAAGTTCTTATAACAAGACCAACCTTCCCTCCAATTCCACAATTTTAGAACTTGATCATCTGAAGCTGACACTACATATGGCAGGAAAGGATGAACAGCCAAACTCCTAATAAAATCCTTATGTTACGCAAATTCATCTTTTCCATGTTGTCATAATTGTAGACACGAATGTATTTGTCATCCGTAGCTGCAACAATCCAGTTTTCCCGGGCAATGAACTTTGCTGATCTGACTGCAAGCATTAAGACAAAAACAAAAACACAGAACAAACATAATTAAGATCACTGAGTTAGGAACAAAGACACGTGGCAAAAATAAGATTACATCAAATGAGGCAAAAATTTATAGATCACACAAATGTTGACATTTACCTGGAGATTCCCTGATTTTTAAAGACTTCTCTTCAGTCTGTCATAGTATGAAAATAAAGGTTAACAAAAAACTCCCAAGTCCTACCTCGAAATTCCACAACAACCTCAAGAATAGATTGACACATGCAGAAGCAGAAAGATACAGAACAACTGCCAGTTCTATTGTTTCTAGATCTAGTGTCTATCTAGGCACTAGGAATAAATTCATACAAATGACAGTTTTAGCTTTTTTATTATTATTAATATCAACAATGCCAGTTTCTTTCAAAGTATTTAAATGCAGGTATAATTGCTTACCTTTGTCAGATAGTTCCAAATAGAAATAGTTCCTGAATACAAACCCAGTAGAATCCTGCATGAGAAATGTATTAGATGTAAGTATTTGTTGTACCTGCTATAGATAACGATCAAATTGAATTTTTTGCAGGTAGCCTGAAACCGGAATTCATGTTCTAGCCTCCTTTTTTGTTTTTGGCAAAATTACGTATTAAATAAGTCAATTAGAAATGTTGTTATCATGGCTCAGTTAGATGCAGATCAACAGATTTCACTCTTTCAGTGTTTTGAACAAATTCATGCTGATCCAGAAATAATTAGCAGGAAAATAATGTTAAAAAGCTTTCATATCGAAAAACAAAATTTTGAATAGGAATGGATAAAAAATAAGTAAAACAGATAATATAAACAGTAACAATACCCCAAATTCAAAGGAGAGGGCCTTCACATAATTTACCCATTAAAGCTTTCTTTACAAGATTTCCTTTGTCTTGGACTCTTCGGATAGCTACCAAGTTCTCTCAACAACTTTGCCTTCTATGACCTTATTTGCCTTTAAAGAAAGTCTTGTGATAAATGTGAAAAGTGACTGTATACCTATATGAGCAGTAAAAAAAATGATGGACAACTTTGTGTTGTATGGTCAAGATCAATTCGTCACAGGCTTTCATATACAATTCATAATTCATATATGTATAGCAGTATGGGTTTAAGGCACATGAGTTGGGCAGCTCTGCTGTATTTTCTTACTTTTGTTTTTCTTCCAAATGTGCCTTGTTCTCACGCAATAATTCAATTATTTCTCATCCACTATAACAATAAGCAAAGTATAGATCATCAAGCAAAATTTACAATCAACATGGCAGTGCTAAGAGCAAGGATTCAAGCTAGTCCATCACAAAAATTAAACAGTAAAATAAAAGTAAAATTCACATGAAAGGTGTTACCGTATTGGCCAACTTTAGAAACTGTTTTAAATTTAATTTTTCTTTCATGGAGGAAGTATGGGTGCTATTTGAAGATTTTTAAGCCAAAAATGGTTTTGGGATTTCGGCCATTTCTGGATCTTCAAGCTTTGGATACAATTTTGATAAACCAGAACAAATAGAGAAAATAGAGAAGATGAGAGATAGAGAAAATTCTGTTAATATTGATAATGAAAAAGCCAATAGAGAAAGCACAATCTGGTATTTATAGAGCTTCAAACTGACAGCTGTTATAGTGACAGCTGTATAACTAACTGAGTAACTAACTCAAATCTACTGTAACTACCCAAGAGTCAGTTGAATAACTGCTCTCTTACAATACTCACAGAGTGAGAGAGAGTTGGGGAGAATGTCGAGATGAATGAGGATGCAAAGTCAGGGTTGGCATTGATGAGTTCCTGCTTGATGACGTTCGCAATGTGAAACTGTGCTAAGATTGCGGTTATGTGCGACTGCCGGAGCCTGGGGTAGCCGTAACTCGACACTGCCATCTTCTCCTCAGTCCAAACACAACCTCCACTCAAGAATTGTGGTTGACATGTGATACACAAACAAAAATTATTACTGCAATTTATATACCATCATTTTTTTGTGCCTTTTCTCATTCTGTTTTCAATTCATGTAAAACAATTTTATAGAAACATCTAATCAGATTTCACTATTTTACCATGTTGTGTTATTCATTGATATGATATGGCTATAAGATAAATTCTTATTAGATATGTGTAAAAATATTTTACAGTGACATTGTATATAAATTAAACTCTTCCTCTTGCTTAGCAATAGGTCCGATGTCATGGCATAAAACTACAATCTAAAAACATTCTTGAGTTTAACAGTCTCAATAAGAGACACTAAAACTTACATCTTTTGAAGAATATTATCTCATTTGTATAGTTGATACTGTAATGTGTTTGTTACATACATTATGCTTTACCAGAAGGGATGAAACTTATGGCGTCTGGATCTTCCAAATCTTAGAGGACCTTCAGGATGCTCTGCACACCGATCCCTCCGATTAAAGCATCTAGCCAGATAGACACCCTGTTGTGCAGCAACCTGGACATGCCAACACATTAAAAACTTCCTCACCATGCATAACATATTTGACTATAAAGGAATGTGCACTAGCAAGCTTTAGTTACTGGTGAAATGATGCATACCTGTGCAGTTGCTGCCAGACTCTTCATCCATGAATCCACATGACAAAGGGCCATCTCAAACACTTTTATGTCTATTTCTTGATTTCTTCCCTATTATTTCCTTGGGAATCTTTCCACAGGGCAGACAAATCAAACAGGGAATTTATCTTGGGGTGGGGCTAGATGAAGTTGTAATCAAATGACACCAGTGGTGAACAAAAGTTGAAAGGTAATAACAGGTTTTGAAAGTTATTAGCTTTGCTAGGTCAAAAAAATTTTAGATTATAAGAGTTTGAAAACTTTACGTTAGCAAATAATAATTAAATATCAAAAATATAAATTTTAGAAAAATAATTATATAATAATATATTCCTTTCATTATTACATATGAAAACATACAAATTAAACTCTTGAGACAATCTCCTTATAACATACTGAACCAAAACCGAAATATACAAGGACTAAAAATTAAGAACATAGTACCTTCTTATTCTCATGGGAAGGGAAACCAAATTTGTTCTGCAGAACTTGAGTAAATGGTCACAGATTGCCTGCCAACCCACATGATCCTCTCCAAACTGCCCCTCATACCCTATGGCAGTTGCCGTTGCACATCCAGTTATCAACAACACCATCATCACCTCCTGCAAAGCCAAATCATGACAAGTAAATATGTAGGTTATATTTCCTTTCTTCAATTCAGAACCATAAGCCCATAATAATGTAGGTTGTAATCAAAATAATTTGCATAGAATTTGAAGCTAACACTGTGACAGTCTCCTATTTAATGAGCCAGAATATATGATCATTTCATCTATGATATGCCTTATCTTTGGCATAGATTCCTTGGCAGGGAGGTTTTATTGGATTAATGTTATCTGCAGGACCTTTAATTTTGGATTTTTGTCCACCAAGTTGGGTTTTGTCACATGTTTGAAGGAGAATCATTGGCTTACCTTGCAAGGCTGCATACCAAGATTGATGACAGCAATTTACAGCTTCAGCCAACCTCACCTGGGGGCCAAGACCATATTCATCCACTCGCTCACCGTCGAGGCCATGCTTTCTCATGCGCTCCTGAAATTAGATACCCCACTTTCAATATGTGACAACCTCCAAATCTCTAGCTGAAATTAGATTTGACCTCCCTGGGCACTGAGTTAAATGTCAAAAGCCTCTTCTGAAGGCTCCTGCCTAGCACCCAAACTAGTCAAAACACACCAAGCTCGTTGTCTTGAAACTAACCAATCAAATCACGGCTGTAAAACTATAAACAAAGAGTAGCAGCTCCGCTGCTTTGCTGCCAAAATTTGTTTTTAAATACATCTTTGATATGTTGGCTGTGACAAACAATTTTTTGTACATAATTTGTCGAAAAAAGAAATTCGTTCCACTAAAAATAGTCTCCGTATAAAGGTTAGGAACACATTTCATAAGTTGCTTGCTGATTGCTCTTTTTATTTCTTGGACCTAATAACTGAGAATTTTTGTAGAAACATTTTTGCGAAAATCTAATGAGTATGCCTTCTCATTTTCTCCTCTCTTTAGTTCTTCAACCACAGGACATGATGAAAAAAATATTTGTACTTCCTTCCTCACTTTAATTCCCCTTATTTTCTATCCTTTCATTTTCTTTTCTTCCTTATTTTGTTTCCATCCTATATAATTCTTTAAAAATAAACCAAAAGCAAAGGATATAACATCAAACAACATTAACTGTTTTGAAGAGACAGGCCAAAGAAGCATTAAGGGGATAGATAAAGATACAATAAAGATAAAGTCTATTCTGTAATTCTTCCTGCATAACCCGCATCCCCCATTTTTCTTCCTATAGTTTCTTTCACTCAGTGAATCTAATAGTCTATGCATGCCAACTGCAAGCATCAAGCTGTGTGAATACCCAATTTTATCCGGGTATAATACGAAAGAGAAAATAAAATTTTAAGATATAAAAATGAAAAAATAGAGAAAAGAGACAAATAAAAATTAAAAATTGAAAAAATAAATAAAAGAATTAGTAAAATAAATAGGTGGTTAAGATTTTTGTTGGGCTCACATGTAGGCCCATAGCTTAAAAACAAGAAAAAGATAAAAAGAAAATGGAGGGAGAAGGGAGAAGGGATAGATCCCTCTAGAAAGTTTGTTGTAACAAACTTTTAAAATTAATTTGAAAGATTGATTTTTGGGGGAAGGAATGCCTATAAAAATGATTGATCTGACAAGGAAAAGGGGGCCATCAACTTTACGGGGGAGTTGCTAAGCAAAGGGTCTTGGAGATGACCATCACACTGATACTGCCTTTCAAAATTGGTGGATTCCTTCAACTAGCTAAAGCCTTTAGAGGTATAATACTTGGTTCTTCTTTTCCTTCCACCATGTAGAGCCCTCTCTGCTTACTGTTTTCTTCCTCTTTTGCTTCTTTCTTACTTTCTATTTGTGCTAGGATGAACAAATGTTTCTCTTATTTGTTTGAAACTTCTGTTATAATTTTGATCCTCATATTCTCGTAGATTTGTGGTTGAAGAATCACGCATTAGCAATTCATTCAAATACATATTACTACAATTCCTCATTGCCTTCTCTCTACACATCACAACATTGAAAAGTTTAAAATAAAAGTAAACACACACTCTCTGCATTTCCACACGTCACTCGAACATTAATTCTCACCACCTCACACAACACAGAACACGGATCTCTCATTCACAAAGCACACGCACATAGCTTCACATTCACACGAATCACAATTTCTTCTTTCACGTCACCTTTCAGGGATCGAGATACGCACTGTTTTTCCTTCTCACATATCACATTCACACACACATCAGTCCATTTCCCTTTTTCAGATCTCATATACTCATGGCCCCAACAAATCCAGAATCCACGGCTGAGTTCATATATTGATAAAAATAAAATAATAAAATCAACAAACTGAGAATTGCATTTAAAAGCCAAATCGGATCCAAAGACACATACACCCCCATTCCTGCACCATAGAGGCAACTCACGAATCTGAACCACCCCAGTTCCAAATTGAAATCCAGCACACAGATACTATTGTGCGTCCACCGTCGCACAATCTTCCGTCGCGCCACCGTGGCGTTTGCACGACGCCTCCCCTGCGTCTCCGACGCGCGCAATTTCACGCTTCCCTGCGCTGTTATTGCATTTAGGTGGTGTCTCTGCCGTGTTTCCAACATGCCAATTCTCAAACTCACGGTTTAGGCCACTGTGCTATCACTTTCTTTACCGCCGCCAAGGCCTTGCATGATTCATTTTCCTCTCGCTGCCGCCTCGTGCGCGCAACCACTGCCATGTAAATATTGCTCCGCCACCATACAACCTCGCGCTGTGACTCTAAAAACCAGAGAGCGAGGGCCTCCGTTCCCATTGCAGCGTTGTAGTTTACGGACTCTTCCTTGGGCCAACGAAATCATGTGAACTAAGGCTGCCCCCTTTCTAATTTGTTGGGCTGAATATTGACGATGGGTTTGGCCCATGTGGCAATATTTTTTAATGCAATTTTAGATATAGAGTCAGTTTCTTTTAAGACGCAAAGTTGGGCTAGGCTCAATTCACGTGTTATATACTGAATTTACTCATTCTGGCCCCTTTTCAATTAAAATTGCTATTTAAAAAATATATAAATAATAATAATAATAATAAATAATCAAACTTGATAATGACCATCTTGGATATACTTTCTATTTGGATATTATTAAAGTTTTAAGATATTAATGATAATCATTTTAGATGCATTTCTTATTTAGTTATCATTTTTCTAAATAATTTAAAATACTAAATAAACCTTTTTAAAATATATATATATATATATGTATATATATATATATAAGTTTAATTAATTTAAAGGGATTATGATATTTATTTTGGATACACTTCCTATTTACTATTATGAATCCTTAAAAGGTGATGAATAATCATTTTAGATGCACTTCTTATTTGATTATCGCATGAGCCTTTTTCTTTATAATAAAAAATATATTAAAGAAATAAAAAAAATCAACCAACAAAGCATTTTTCTACCCCAAGAACTACATGAGTTTGAGTTTTACATTGCACCGAAGGACACGTAGGAGCAAGGGCCCACTCTTGTCGTTCTCAAAAATAATAAAATATAACTTAAATGGGAGACCAAATTGCACATATATTTACCACTACTAAATTAAATAATATTAACATCATACAAACTAATAATATTAAAATGAATATTAATAAATATAACTTAGTATATATATGTATATATATATTAGATATTAATAATATAAATTAATAAATTAATAATATATATTTGTTAGCATGAATGTAATTTGAATCTCCACCATCAAAGTTCACTAATATGTATAAATTAGTATATATTTATTTATTAGTTTTAATGTAATTTGATCCACTAAATTTATGTTTGTTGGATATAAAACCATTTGGAAGCCCTCATTAAATAACTTCAGCTTTTTAATAGTTGAGTTGGTTAACATGATATCAAACCCTTTGTGATCAAACAGTCAAGAGGTTGATCCTTGCCTCGTAATCCATCCAAGTTGAATTTCAATATATAGAATTTTGTGGAAAATGACATTTTCATTCCTCTTAATGGATAATAGGATTACAGGACAAAGAATAAATAAAGGAAGCTATGCACAAATTTGGGAGCCAATAACAAGAAAGTTCTATCCTTATGAAAGGAAAAAAAATCTAATATGCTAAAACAAAAGGGATTTTATATACAAATGATCCCATCAATACAGGCAAATATATAATTACAGCTTACCCAAAATATTATACCATAATAAAACAGAATCAGTCAATTATGGTTGATTACTGTTTTCCAAATCAGTATAAGTTATGGTGGACCTTGTGCCTTGTCCATGTTTTAAGTCAGAAGGATTCATGGGTAAAGAGGCGTGTTAGTCTATTAGATATAACATCATTCATGAGCCTTCACTTAAGCTTTTGATTGGTAGAATTAGTTCTTAAGGGTGTAATTTACTGACTACTCCATTTTTTATTATTCTTTTTCATTTGACAATGGTTAAGTATCATGGTTTCTGTTGTGTTCATCCAGTGACTTTGGATCCATCTTTTCTATGCTACTACCAGGAACAGTGGCTAAGTTAGAACCTCCAGAAGGATGCAACTTTCTTGATGGTCTTGAGGTTTGTGTTGCATTTGGAGGTGTGTGGAAGCAGTCATTGTTTGAATTAAGTGGAGCTCAGCGATCACTACTTGCACTTTCTATGATTCTGGCACCGCTTAAGTCCAAACCTACTCCACTTTACATCCTTGATGAGGTATGTTTTACACAAGTTTCTCTATAATTTTTTTTTAGAATCCAAGTTATCTTATTATTACAACAATTAGAATAGACTACATTGAATTTGTGATGGTGAAATACTAAAGTTATCTAAGTTTGCCTCTGTAGTCTGTATGCACAGGTGGGATGTTGTAAAAAACCTTAAGATCTGAGTTGTAGATGCATGACACGTAACCTATACGCAACAAATTGTTTTTGATTTTTCCTTAATGCATTTTGTGTATGCCTAATTATTTAACTTTAAGTGATGTTTATGATTATTCTATATTTGTTCTCCCACTTTTTTGATGGTATGCTTGCTTACATGTTTGTATTTTGCTGTACTATTGATCCTTCCTATGTTAATGTTGTACAAGTTGGAATATAGGGTGATTTATCAACTTAAGAGGTGTCCATTAGGGTCTAATTATCCACTTATAATGATAACCTCCAATCTACTTAAAAACACTACGCAATTGGTATTGACTTGAAAATTTAGGATATATTTTATGTAAGCCATTAAGCAATTACTATATTATTGAAGGTTGGAAAAGTCAATCAATAATATTTTTGTGGGAAAATACACTTTCCTCTCTTAAAAGATGTTTAAAATTTAAATGATATTGCCCTCCTCTCTATTTTGGTAAACTACACTCTCTTCCTTGAGAAATGAAACTACTATGCTTTAGTTATTTTAGTGTGAACAAACCTCTTTGGGCCTAGTGGCGGTGAGTGATTTTGAAGAAGCCTTTCAAGAATAGTTTTTTGCCTCTAATCAATGACTCGTCTTGGGCATGCACACCATTGACTTTGAAAATTTAGAAGATGAAATGAAGTTTTGAACACGTTGGAATTATAGAGTTTTAGGTATTAATGGAGGAAGAGAGATAAATGAGATTGAAACACTGAATTCATATTGTTTGAGATGTATTACAATGAACATGCGTTTGATAAAATCTAGAGCACCAACTTTTATTTGTTTTAATCATAATCCTAACTAATTAGGGAACTAAATTATGTTAAGATTAGAAAATATGGAAACTAATCTTGAAAGATAATGAGGAAATAAGAAAGTTAATCTTAGAAATAATCTAAGATATGATAAGATATTTTTGGATATTGTCCTATATTCTAACTCTCCTTGTCCAGCTAAACATTACTTAACTTTAAGCTTGTTACAGATAAACCCATATAAAAAAATAATATAATTTGAGACTGTAGAATGGAGGGACCGAGATGATTCTCTGTGACTGTCACAGGGCTAGGCTAGCTTTTCTTGGGAAAGTTCAAGGCCAGGGTCATATCTCTAGGAAGGGTCATATCTTTAGGAAAGCTGCGAGGCTAGGCTGATGTCTATGGGAAAATGATGGGGCCAACTAATAATTCTGGTAAATTCGTGGGGCTTGGATGATGTTTTTAATCTCCCATGGCACGATTCAAACTGAAGAGGGCAGGTCATCTTATTAGAGGAGGATGTGGGTCAACAAGAAAAGAGTGAAA
>QUWT01000345.1:217431-224931 GCA_004329165.1 Spatholobus suberectus | reverse complement strand
AGCCCACAAATTTCCGAGGTTCACGCACCGACCGAGAAAGGAAGGGCCCGAACAAGCAATGCCGCACATCATCGGGGCCGAAACAAGCCACCCTCCCTAGTTTGACCGCATATACGATGCCAAAGAAGCAACGTTGCGTTGGGTTCCTTCGAATCTCCGAGAGACATTTGCCTTGTGACCCCCCCCGGCACACCCCACAAACGATAATCGGATGAGAGAGACTCGATCATCCGGTGCCCCCCACGGGACGAGAGAGACTCGATCGCCCCGTGCATCCTTGGTGCCGGTAGAAGCCACGCCACGCCACAAAAGCCCACAAATTTTCGAGGTTTAGTGTGATGCAACCCCCACGGCACGCCCCACAAATGACCATCGGATGAGAGAGACTCGATCATTCGGTGCCCCCCACGGGACGAGAGAGACTCGATCGCCCCGTGCATCCTTGGTGCCGGTAGAAGCCACGCCACGCCACAAAAGCCCACAAATTTTCGAGGTTTAGTGTGATGCAACCCCCACGGCACGCCCCACAAATGACCATCGGATGAGAGAGACTCGATCATTCGGTGCCCCCCACGGGACGAGAGAGACTCGATCGCCCCGTGCATCCTTGGTGCCGGTAGAAGCCACGCAGCAAAAGCCCACAAATTTCCGAGGTTCAGTGTGATGCAACCCCCACGGCACGCCCCACAAATGACAATCGGATGAGAGAGACTCGATCATCTGGTGCCCCCCACGGGACGAGAGAGACTCGATCGCCCCGTGCATCCTTGGTGCCGGTAGAAGCCACGCCGCAAAAGCCCACAAATTTCCGAGGTTCAGTGTGATGCAACCTCCACGGCACGCCCCACAAATGACAATCGGATGAGAGAGACTCGATCATCCGGTGCCCCCCACGGGACGAGAGAGACTCGATCGCCCCGTGCATCCTTGGTGCCGATAAAAGCCACGCCGCAAAAGCCCACAAATTTCTGAGGTTCTGTGTGATGCAACCCCCACGGCACGCCCCACAAACGACAATCGGATGAGAGAGACTCGATCATCCGGTGCCCCCCACGGGACAAGAGAGACTCGATCGCCCCATGCATCCTTGGTGCCGGTAGAAGCCACGCCGCAAAAGCCCACAAATTTCCGAGGTTCAGTGTGATGCAACCCCCACGGCACGCCCCACAAATGACAATCGAATGAGAGAGACTCGATCATCCGGTGCCCCCTACGGGACGAGAGAGACTCGATCGCCCCGTGCATCCTTGGTGCCGGTAGAAGCCACGCCACAAAGCCCACAAATTTCCGAGGTTCACGCACCGACCGAGAAAGGAAGGGCCCGAACAAGCAATGCCGCACATCATCGGGGCCTGAAACAAGCCACCCTCCCTAGTTTGACCGCATATACGATGCCAAAGAAGCAACGTTGCGTTGGGTTCCTCGAATCTCCGAGAGACATTTGCCTTGTGACCCCCCCGGCACACCCCACAAACGATAATCGGATGAGAGAGACTCGATCATTCGGTGCCCCCCACGGGACGAGAGAGACTCGATCGCTCCGTGCATCCTTGGTGCCGGTAGAAGCCACGCCACGCCACAAAAGCCCACAAATTTTCGAGGTTTAGTGTGATGCAACCCCCACGGCACGCCCCACAAATGACCATCGGATGAGAGAGACTCGATCATTCGGTGCCCCCCACGGGACGAGAGAGACTCGATCGCCCCGTGCATCCTTGGTGCCGGTAGAAGCCACGCCACGCCACAAAAGCCCACAAATTTTCGAGGTTTAGTGTGATGCAACCCCCACGGCACGCCCCACAAATGACCATCGGATGAGAGAGACTCGATCATTCGGTGCCCCCCACGGGACGAGAGAGACTCGATCGCCCCGTGCATCCTTGGTGCCGGTAGAAGCCACGCCGCAAAAGCCCACAAATTTCGAGGTTCAGTGTGATGCAACCCCCACGGCACGCCCCACAAATGACAATCGGATGAGAGAGACTCGATCATCTGGTGCCCCCCACGGGACGAGAGAGACTCGATCGCCCCGTGCATCCTTGGTGCCGATAAAAGCCACGCCGCAAAAGCCCACAAATTTCTGAGGTTCTGTGTGATGCAACCCCCACGGCACGCCCCACAAATGACAATCGGATGAGAGAGACTCGATCATCCGGTGCCCCCCACGGGACGAGAGAGACTCGATCGCCCCGTGCATCCTTGGTGCCGATAAAAGCCACGCCGCAAAAGCCCACAAATTTCTGAGGTTCTGTGTGATGCAACCCCCACGGCACGCCCCACAAACGACAATCGGATGAGAGAGACTCGATCATCCGGTGCCCCCCACGGGACAAGAGAGACTCGATCGCCCCATGCATCCTTGGTGCCGGTAGAAGCCACGCCGCAAAAGCCCACAAATTTCCGAGGTTCAGTGTGATGCAACCCCCACGGCACGCCCCAGAAATGACAATCGGATGAGAGAGACTCGATCATCCGGTGCCCCCCACGGGACGAGAGAGACTCGATCGCCCCGTGCATCCTTGGTGCCGGTAGAAGCCACGCCGCAAAAGCCCACAAATTTCCGAGGTTCAGTGTGATGCAACTCCCACGGCACGCCCCACAAATGACAATCGGATGAGAGAGATTTGATCATCTGGTGCCCCCCACGGGACGAGAGAGTTTTGATCGCCCCGTGCATCCTTGGTGCCGGTAGAAGCCACGCCACAAAGCCCACAAATTTCCGAGGTTCAAGCACCGACCGAGAAAGGAAGGTCCCGAACAAGCAATGCCGCACATCATCGGGGCCGAAACAAGCCACCCTCCCTAGTTTGACCGCATATACGATGCCAAAGAAGCAACGTTGCATTGGGTTCCCTCGAATCTCCGAGAGACATTTGCCTTGTGACCCCCCCGGCACACCCCACAAACGATAATCGGATGAGGGATGAGAGAGACTAGATCATCTGGTGCCCCCCACGGGACGAGAGAGACTCGATCGCCCCGTGCATCCTTGGTGCCGGTAGAAGCCACGCCGCAAAAGCCCACAAATTTCCGAGGTTCAGTGTGATGCAACTCCCACGGCACGCCCCACAAATGATAATCGGATGAGAGAGACTCGATCATTCGGTGCCCCCACGGGACGAGAGAGACTCGATCGCCCCGTGCATCCTTGGTGCCGGTAGAAGCCACGCCACAAAGCCCACAAATTTCCGAGGTTCAAGCACCGACCGAGAAAGGAAGGGCCCGAACAAGCAATGCCGCACATCATTGGGGCCGAAACAAGCCACCCTCCCTAGTTTGACCGCATATACGATGCCAAAGAAGCAATGTTGCGTTGGGTTCCCTCGAATCTCCGAGAGACATTTGCCTTGTGACCCCCCCGGCACACCCCACAAACGATAATCGGATGAGAGAGACTCGATCATCCGGTGCCCCCCACGGGACGAGAGAGACTCAATCGCCCCGTGCATCCTTGGTGCCGATAGAAGCCACGCCACAAAGCCCACAAATTTTCGAGGATCAGGCACCGACCGAGAAAGGCAGGGCAAAAACAAGCCACACGCCCCAGTTTGACCGCATATACGATGCCAAAGAAGCAACGTTGCGTTGGGTTCCCTCGAATCTCCGAGAGACATTTGCCTTGTGACTCCCCCGGTACACCCCACAAACGATAATCGGATGAGAGAGACTCGATCATCCGGTGCCCCCCACGGGACGAGAGAGACTTAGATCGCCCCGTGCATCCTTGGTGCCGGTAGAAGCCACGCCACAAAAGCCCACAAACTTTCGAGGTTCAGTGTGATGCAACCCCCACGGCACGCCCCACAAATGACAATCGGATGAGAGAGACTCGATCATCCGGTGCCCCCCACGGGACGAGAGAGACTCGATCGCCCTGTGCATCCTTGGTGCCGATAGAAGCCACGCCACAAAGCCCACAAGTTTCCGAGGGTCGCACCAAAACTCGGCTGAGTTCGGCCAAGATTTGGCTTGGATGAGAGCTAAGCAATCATCCAATGCCACGGGCAAAAGTAAGCCACACAAGCCCCGGAAGGCCTGTGTGAGCGCGGGGGGGAAGCCCTGTGGCAGCCCCGGACCAACCACCTGGGGGGTGGTTGGGCGAGCTACTGCCCCCCCTTATAATAGTCTAATATGCCATTGCCAATTTTGTACAAGTAGATACCTTTTTTTTGAGGAGACATAAGTCCAAAATTTGGACCTAGAGGTCTAATTTTGATTAGATTTTTTGCAGGGATGCTTAGAAAAATAACATCTTCTTGTTCCCCAAAAATCAGAACGTTTTACCAAGGGATTATTTTTTAATTAATTTTTAAAGTGGCTAAAATACGTAAAATCCCAAAAAATGAAAAAGGTATCTAGAGATCGAATTTTGATGTGATTTTTTTTATAAATTCACATATTAACATAACTAATATGTCCTCCAAAAATCATTGTGAAATTCAAAGGGATTGAATTTTAGTGATTTTTTCACCAACTTGGCAAAATGCGGAAAATTCCTTAAAAATGGAGGATGAAGGACTTTCACCTCCAAACCTTCCCAATTGATTAGGGGTCTAGGGAACTTGTCTTTAGTTAAAAAAGTAGGCTAAATCCCGTTGGACATGTTGGTGCGCGGTGTCGGTCCGTGGCTCAGTCGTGGTGCTGATCTGGTGCTGGCTTCCTGGTGCTGGTAATGTTGCTGGTCCTGGTGCTGGTCCTGGTATGTCCGGTGCTGGTGTGATCCTGGTGCTGGTCGTGCTGTGCTGATCTGGTGCTGTGGTGCTGGTGTGGTGCTGGCTGGTGGTGCTGGTGCTGTGGTGCTGTTCTGGTGCTGATCTGTGTGCTGGTGCTGGTGCTGGTGCTGTGCCATCTGGTGCTGGTGCTGGTGTGGTCTGATCTGGGTGCTGGTGCTTGTTGCCTGCCTGGCCTGCTTGCTCGTCGTGGTGGCTGATCCTGGTGCTGGTGCTGGTGCTGATCCTGGTGCTGGTGCTGGTCCTGGTCTGATCCTGGGCTGGTCCTGGTGCCGATCCTGGTGCTGGTGCTGTTCCTAGTGCTGGTGCTGGTGCGGATCCTGGTGCTGGTCATGTTGCTGATCCTGGTGCTGGTCCTGGTGCTGGGCTGTGCCGATCCTGGTGCTGGTGCTGGTCGTGGTGCTGATCCTAGTGCTGGTGCTGGTCGTGGTGCTGATCCTGGTGCTGGTGCTGGTCCTGGTGCTGATCCTGGTGCTGATCCTGGTGCCGGCGGATCCTGGTGCCGGTGCTGGTGTTGATCCTGGTGCTGGTGCTGGTCGTGGTGCTGATCCTGGTGCTTGGTGCTGGTGCGGTGCCAATCCTGGTGCTGGTGCTGTCGTGGTGCTGATCCTGGTGCTGGTGCTGGTGCTGATCCTGGTGCTGGTCTGCTGGTGCTGATCTGGTGCTGGTGCTGGTCCTGGTGCTGATCCTGGTGCTGGTCCTGGTGCCGATCCTGGTGCTGATGCTGGTGCTGGTGCTATCCTGGTGCTGGTGCGGATCCTGGTGCTGGTGCTGGTCGTGGTGCTGATCCTGGTGCTGTCCTGATGCTGGTGCTGGTGCTGGTCGTGTGCTTGATCCTGGTGCTGGTGCTGGTGTTGGTGCTGGTCGTGGTGCTGATCCTGGTGCTGGTGCGGTGCTGGTGCCGGTGCCAATCCTGGTGCTGGTGCTGGTCGTGGTGCTGATCCTGGTGCTGGTGCTGGTGCTGATCCTGGTGCTGGTGCTGGTCCTGGTGCTGATCCTGGTGCTGGTGCTGGTCTTGGTGCTGATCCTGGTGCTGGTCGTGGTGCTGGTGCTGGTGCTGGTGCTGATCCTGGTGCTGGTCGTGGTGCTGATCCTGGTGCTGGTGCTGATCCTGGTGCTGGTGATGGTCCTGGTGCTGATCCTGGTGCTGGTGCTGGTCGTGGTGCTGATCCTGGTGCTGGTCCTGGTGCCGATCCAGGTGCTGGTGCTGGTCCTGGTGCTGATCCTGGTGCTGGTGCTGGTGCGGATCCTGGTGCTGGTGCTGGTCGTGGTGCTGGTCCTGGTGCTGGTGCTGGTGCTGGTGCCGATCCTGGTGCTGGTGCTGGTGCTGGTCGTGGTGCTGGTGCTAATGCGGATCCTGGTGCTGGTGTTGCTCATGGTGCTGATCCTGGTGCTGGTCCTGGTGCTGATCCTGGTGCCGGTGCGGATCCTGGTGCCGGTGCTGGTGCTGATGCTGGTGCTGGTCTACCGGTACCAAGGATGCACAAGGCGATCGAGTCTCTCTCGTCCCGTGGGGCATCGGATGATCGAGTCTCTCTCATCCGATTGTCATTTGTGGGGTGTGCTGTGGGGTCACATCACACTGAACCTCGGAAATTTGTGGGCTTTGTGGCGTGGCTTCTACTAGCACCAAGGATGCATGGGGCGATTGAGTCTCTCTCGTCCCGTGGGGCACCAGATGATTGAGTATCTCTCATCCGATTGTCATTTGTGGGGGTGTCGGGGGAGTCACAAAGCAAATGTCTCCCAGAGATTTGAGGGAACCCAACGCAATGTTGCTTCCTTTGCATCGTATATGCAGTCAAACTGGGAGTGTGGCTTGTTTCAGCCCCCATGATGTACGACAATGCTTCTTCGGGCCCTTCCTTTCTCGGTTGCTACCTAAACCTCGAAAATGTGTGCGCTTTGTGGCGTGGCTTCTACCGGCACCAAGGATGCATGGGGCGATCAAGTCTCCTCGTCCCGTGGGGCATCAGATGATCAAGTCTCTCTCATCCGATTGTCATTTGTGGGGTGTGCCGGGGGGTCACATCACACTGAACCTCAGAAATTTGTGGGCTTTGTGGTGTGGCTTCTACTAGTACCAAGCATGCACGGGGCAATCGAGTCTCTCTCGTCCCGTGGGCATCAGATGATCGAGTCTCTCTCATCCGATTGTCATTTGTGGGGGTGCCAGGGGAGTCACAAAGCAAATGTCTCCCGGAGATTCAAGGGAACCCAACGCAACGTTGCTTCCTTTGCATCGTATGTGCGGTCAAACTGGGAGTGTGGCTTTTTTTCAACCTCCATGATATGCGACAATGCTTCTTCGGGCCCTTCCTTTCTCGATCAGTGCCTAAACCTCAGAAATTTGTGGGCTTTGTGGCATGGCTTCTACCGATACCAAGGATGCATGGGGTGATCAAGTCTCTCTCGTCCCGTGGGGCATTGGATGATCGAGTGTCTCTCATCCGATTGTCATTTGTGGGGTGTGCCGGGGGGTCACATCACACCGAACCTCGGATATTTGTGGGCTTTGGGGCGTGGCTTCTACCGGCACCAAGGATGCACAGGGCGATCGAGTCTCTCTCGTCCCGTGGGGCACCGAATGATCGAGTCTCTCTCATCTGATTGTCATTTGTGGGGGTGCCGAGGGAGTCACAAAGCAAATGTCTCACAGAGATTCAAGGGAACCCAACGCAACATTGCTTCCTTTGCATCGTATGTGCGGTCAAACTGGGAGTGTGGCTTTTTTTTAGCCCTTATGATGTGCGGCAATGCTTCTTCGAGC
>QUWT01000345.1:194931-212431 GCA_004329165.1 Spatholobus suberectus | reverse complement strand
GGCTTTGAGGGCTGGGCACGGTAGTCCTAGTCCCGAGCCTGTCGGCTGTTGGTGGACTACTCGAGCTGCTCCCGCGGCGAGAGTGGGTCGTCATGTGCTGGTCGGGGACGCATTCTTGTGTTCGCCACACAATAGATTCCAACCTCACAAAAGTCAAAAGTATGATTCCAAAGCTAAGGAGCATCTTTAATTTGCTATTGATTAATAATGGAAACAATTGTATAAGAAAGGTAGGGTCTTTGGCCAGTCTTGCTACAGTAAGTAGTTGTGTCTGTGATTGCATTTGGAGATACTCAACTAGTCAAACTTTAATGTGTAGGAACATATTATATTTGAATGGTTTGGGTAATTTTTTTTTAAAATTTTTTTATAAAGCCTAATGACATTGATTTATCCATGTAATCAATCCTACCTAGTGGGAAAGGGCTTGGTTGTTGCCATTTTGAAAACACTGGAAAGCAAAGTATCTTCTAATATCAAATATCAACTATAGTGCATGACAATGTGTCACAACCAAGGTCATGACGGGACGGCGAAAATGATATTAAAACACAGAGAAGTCACTACCATAGTTTATTAAGGAAAAATATGGGAAAACCCACAAGAAATGTCTTGAACCAAAGATTGGATTCGGGAGTCGATCACTCGTAGGGAAGATGTTAGCACCCTACGACATCCGTTATAAAAACGTTTACCCTTTAACTTAATGTGTGAAAATATTAATTGTCTTATCCTCTTGCTTATAAAATTATTAATCCTATTTTTTGATTTTATATATTTTGTATTTAAATTTTATTGTACATTTTTAAAAAAGATTATTATTATTACTATTTTATTTTTATTGTTCTTGAGATCGACAAGAGCAGGCTCCTGCTCCTATGTATGCTTTGGTACAATGAGGAAATTAGACAACGTAGTTCTTTGGGTAGAAAATCGCTTTGTGTGTTGACGCTTTTTAGTTATATATTTATTTTTGTTATCTTTATTATTATTATTAATATATTAAATCTTAAATATTATAGAGTACTATCCACAACGATAGATGGCCTAATAGATGTGGAATACTTCTTGTAAAAAGGTTATAGAAAAATTCAAATGGGCCCTAGACCCAACATGAAAAGTCTATATTTTATTTTATTAGAAAAGAAACATCAATTAACAAATTATTAATCAATTTTAAACTTTAGATAAAGATCTTGTGATATTCAAGTGGGTCTTAGACCCAACATGAATAATCACTATTTTATTTTATTTTTACTAAAAAAAGAATGAATTATCAAATAACCATTTATTAATTAATCTTAAGCTTTGAACAGGATTTTGTGATATTCAAATGGATTCTAGACCCAACATGAAGAAAACTAAGTTTAAGATTTATTATTATTTTTTAACAATTTATTAACAAATTAGTAATTCATCTTATAGCTTTTTTTTGAAAAAAAATATTCAAGTGGATCCTAGACCCAACTGGAAAAAAGAGACCTACATTATTTATTCTTATTTTTACTAAAGAAATGCCAATTAACAAATTATTTTAGATACAATTTTGTGATATTCAAGTGGGTCCTAGACCCAACATGAAAAATCAATAAATTTTATCATTGCATTATTATTATTATTATTATTATTATTATTATTATTATTATTAAATAATTTTAATCTTGATTTAGGGAATAACATTCTCAAGAGCTTATTTCATTTTTACATGACTTTGGAAAAAAAAATTATTAAAACTGGAAATAAAAAGTAACTAAATATATTTTCCAAACTTTAATTTTCACATCAATTTTTTTATTAGAAGGAATTAGATTAATGAATCCAAAAACGTAGATTGGACTCAAACCAAATATTATGGGCAATTGCTAAATACACCTCCTTTTGTTGCTAAATGCACCCCCTTTCACTTTTTTGATATATTTTTTTCCCAAATATACCCTTTTCCGGAAATTAGTTTCCAAAAACACATTTCGGAAACTAATTTTCGGAAGCAAAACTGCAAGCTGTTTTTCTGGAGTGGGAGGTGTGCCTTGTAACAATGTATAAACCAATTGCTATGCACATTGCACACCTCAACCAAAAGCAGAAGTGAAGTGGCTTCGGGCAACCTCAATGTGCAGCGAGGAGAGAGAAATTGGTGCATACCAAGTTCTATTATAAACGAGAATTAAACTATTTTGTATACCAGTATATGGCCTTGTCTCCTTCTGTTGTGGTGTTACTCACACTTATCGTCCCCTCTCTTACACGGTTTCACTCAATCAAATTTCTTTTGCATCTCACTTTATGCTCTTTTATACGTCACGAAGCCTATTCTTAAGGGATGTAAGTTGGGAGTTTCTTCTCTCCACTTGTGCCTCATTTTTCTGAATCCTGTTTTTGGTTTTTTATTTCCTTTCCTTTTAGTGATTCACTGCCATGTATTCATCTTCATATTCATTTTCTGGTTTAAGCTTGCTATTATATTACAATTAACGTGTTCCTCTCACTGATTTGGGGCTCTTCTTATTGCTTTGCCTTATAAAAATATTTTTTACTTCAACAAAAATTAATGGATTTTCAATCCATTTTCTCTATCTTCGTCAACATTTGTTGCATTTTTCAATTATGCTCTGGTGTTCTGTCATCTTTCTTTTAAAGACTAATCCATGCATGATTTTAGACTCTGCATGGTGGTTATATTGAACTTATGGCTTTATTTGTCTACTGAATAAACGTAAAGATCTTGAGGATGACAGTGTGAATATTGAACGATTTCAATATTGCATATAATATGTTTTTTTTTTCAGCCTACACACTACAAGAATTTCTTTTAAATTTCAGACTTGCTGCAGATTACTGAGTTGAAAAACAGAAACTATTCCTTTTATTCGTGTTTTGTAGCTTATAATATGAAGTTCTGAATGAGTTTAATTCTCGTCCAAGTTTGATAGTTTTGTTCAATTTTCCTTGTCTTTAAATAAAAATTGCTTTCTTCCAATCCTTAGAGTTAGATCAAATGTTGTTGCCTTTTATCTCAAAATGTTTGAAAGTATCATTCTGTTGAAAAACAATCCATTTGTACGTTGCAGAAGCGTGAATGTTGTGATGGTGACCGAAAGCACAAAAACAAACCATTCCGGTAGTATTAGTCCTTTACAACATGAACTTCCTCTTGGCTATAGCATTGAAGACGTTAGTCCCAATGGTGGCATTGAGAAGTTCCAATTCTTTGCTTACTCCAACGTAACTTCACTTTCCAATTCGATCACTGAATTCACTGAATTTTCCATTCTACTTTTATTTGTCAATTCTGTTTATTTATTTTCAGTGCCTAAGGAAGCCGTCCTGATAGCATAGTTATAGTTATTTTCCTTATTTGTATTGTATCACTGGCATAAATAGTATTTGAGGTTTGTATCGTGCTACCATGGATTGTAATTAAGTCAAAATTCTTGTCATGATTGTAATTAAGAAGTTCATGATTGTAATAGAGAAGTTTTTCTAATAATAAAGAAGTTCATGTCATGATTGTAATTCAGCCAAAATTCATGAATCTTTGATCCAGACGTTTTTAACAGTTTATGATGCCAATTTCAAGGAATCAGTCTGCCGTAAAAATTGGAATCATATACCTGAAAGCTGGGTTTCTTTTAGAACCAAAAGAATTAAATTACAGCCAAAGTATGCTTCACTTTAAATAATCAAGTAACAGTAGAGGTAGCACAATTTTGCATGTGTGTTCATGAGTGTAAGAGAGCTTTAAGATGTCTCTTTTGCAATAGGAGCAATAAGATTGTATCAAGCTGCCAGGGTTTGTTGGTTTTCAAACTGAGATAAAAAAGAAGACATAAGACAAAAAAGATCTAACTAGAAGTATAATGTTGAGATAACACACGATGTATTGATCATTTTATGATATACATAATGGTGGGATCGCTTTCTTTTAAACATTTACCGACTCAAGTAATTGGAAATATTTTACATGTGTTCATATATCCTGTATTGTATTAGATAATAATGTGTATAAAACTATTAACAGCTGTTGTTCTAGCTGTCCAAGATCACGAACTACGATCAATCACGAACTCACGAGCATGTATAATTACGAATAAATTAAACCTGAGACGTGTGAAATCACACTATCCTTAAGGACTTAATGGTTGAGGCAACAGAACTAGCAAGCTTTAGTAAGCATGACCTAGGAACTCACACAGAAAAGGAAGAGAAGATGTGGGAGAAAGTACTCTCTAAAACCTTCTCCAATAGAGATATTTATAATGAATAAAACAGGTTTCTAAAACCTCCCAATACTAAGTCAAATGATAAGGTGAGACCTAGTCTAAAAGACCGAGTCAATAAGGTTAAGTTTAAGCAAAATATCTATTTTTGATAAATACAAAAATAAATTTGAAATTTTCTAAATTTAATTAAATAATAATTTTAACTTTTTGAAATATCCACTCAAAATATACAACTGCTGTTGCATTTGAAGTTTCTTGTTATAATTGGAGCACCTTGAGGTTGTTGATGTTTGGTCAATCAATGTCAATGATTCAGATTTTGTTGAACATTTGAACACCAAATGTATATATGACTATATGTTAGATTTGATATTTGTTATCCATGGATTAAGAGGTGTACTTTAAAATATAACAAGCAACATTGATTACCGTTGACAAAAAAAAAAAGGTTTTAAAGTTATGATAAATACATGCCTTTTGACAGTGGAATATATATTCGAAAATTTACTTTGCTTTTTTTTATTAATAGTTATCACTTTCATTTTTTTTAAAAATGAAGTCCTGTTAGAGGATACAAATTCAATTTCCATTAGGCCTCTTTAGATACCATGGCTTAGGGCATGTTATTATGATCAGTGCAAAGAAAAGAATCCCAACTTGCATCCCTTAAAAATAGACTAAGTGACGCAGGAGAGAGCATAAAATGAGATGAAAAGAAATTTGATTGAGTGAAACAGTGAAAGAGAGGGGATGATAAGTGTGAGCAACACCACAGCAGAAGAGGACAACGTCATATACTGGTATACATAATAGTTTAGTTCTCGTTTATAATAGGATTTGGTACACACCAATTTCTCTCTCCTCACCGCTCATTGATGTCATCGAAGCCACTTTGCTTTCGCTTCTGATCGAGGTGTGCAATGCGCATAGCAGTTGGTTTATACATTATGTGTGTTATCTCGATTTTACAAGGCACACCTCCCATTCCAAAAAACAGCTCCCAGTTTTGCTTCCGGAAATTAGTTTCTGGAAGTTTTAAACACATTTCAGAAACTAATTTCCAAAAAAGGATATATTTGAGAAAAATATACATAAAAAAAGTGAAAGGGGGTGCATTTAACAATGAAAGGAGGTGTATTTAGCAATTGTCATATTATGAACCAGGAAAGCAAAGAGCCCAAAATAAGAAGACAACAGATCAATAGTAATGGGTCAAGCCCATCCATCACGCATCAGCCCAAACTTGGTGGCCACGGTGATGCGGCAGCGGTGGTGGAAGGACGAGCCTCATTGCGTTTCTCCGAACACGACGCTTGCGACGGCGTTGAGGTTGCGTGACGGCAGAAGAAACTCACATGGCAATGGTTGCGAGCGCGAGGCGGCAACAAGAAGAAAACAAACCATGGCAGACCTTGACGGCAGCAAAGAAGGTGATAGCATGGCGGCTTAAACCGCGAGCTTGTGAAAATTTGCTTGTCGGAGACGCGGCGGAGGCACCACATAAATGCGACAACAGCGCAGAGATACGATGTCATTACTGTTTATACTGCTGCCATGTGAGGGGATGCTGTTTTTCTTCTTTTATTTATTTATATATTTCTTTATTTTTATCATTACTGTTTATACTGCTTTGTTTTGGTATCATTTTGATATTGTGGATAAATGCGTATGAGATACGATGTTAAGAATATTATGGATCTATGAAGATGTGCAAAGTGAAACGTGATAAAATATGTGTGTTTGAATCTGCAAGTGTGAGGCAAGGAAAAGAAATCAACTCAGTGGGTGCAGAGATATAGCATTCAAACCAATGTATATGAGATTATAGAGAACAGAACAAGCCTGACTCTGCCTCAATAAATTTTCCATTATAGATCAAAGGCAGAGTGCAGGAATCCAGGCTATAGGAATTGCTACACCATTTTAATTAAGATGGAGATTCAATATTCAAAGAACAGCTATTATTCATAGAATCAAAAGCACAAACACAAAGCAAGATTCAAGAAATGGCATAAATATATAGAGACACAAATATAACAGCAGTGTTGCATCTACATTTGTACAAAAATCACAGAACGTGAGAAGAAGAGGAGAACCTCTATAGCTTCCTTCCCTCCCACTAGAGCAACAAAATAATCTTCACTCTTCAACTTCGCAGCAGCACTTCCCATTCCACCTCAATCCCAAAAGCCTCCCCTCTCTTTTTCTTTTTTCCTTTATTTATAGGTAGAATTTCTAACTATTTTGATTCTCGATCCTTTTTTTCTTTTTTTTTTGTGGTTGTCCCATGAGAATGATGTATGAATGGACAATTCTGAGATGAATTTGTGTATGGATTGTAAGACTGATGATGTTATTTGTGTACACTGTACATGGACCCTTCTAGAATTTTTCTTTGTTAATTATGGTATAGTGTGCATGTGATAGAATGATGATGAGGTATGCATGGTTATTATGTACGTGCATATGATAGATGGTTAGAAAACATGAGTGAAACATGTGTAGGTCGGTGATAAAAATGTGACAATCTTATCCGTGAAAGAAAGTAATATGATAATTAAATTTTTAAAAAAAAATCATCTTTTTTTTTTCTTTTTTTTTGGATTTTTCTTTCCTTTTCTCCCTCTTTTTTAATTAGTTATGGGCTTAAATCTTTTTAGCCCAACAAGCACAAAAAGAAAAACTTATTTACTCACTTATTATTTTCTCTTTTTCTCACTTTTTATTTTTATTTAATTTCAATTATTATTACTAAGTACTAACTACCCAGATAAAATTAGATGTTCACACAATGTATATGATAAAATTGTCAAAATTGTTGTGAGCAATTCTGATATTGAATTTAACAAGTTATACCAGAGGGACAAGATGCAGTTTTTTTTTTATTAATTGTTATATGCCATCTATTTTATAGGATTTAATTCTCAAATTTGCATCAATCGACACGTCTTGTTTAGAGCCTTAATGATTCAATTTAATTCATTGCGCTATATCTGGTCTAATGTGTTAAATTTTATGATTTGTTCTTGATTTAGCTTATCATTGTGGTCCAATCTGTTAATATAAAACTTATTTTGGCAGGTGTATTCTTGCTAGTGTGGAATCATTTCAACATTGTCTAGAAAAAGACTTTCAGATTCATACTCAAGTTTAATACTTATAGATGGGGTTGTTGG
Source organism: Spatholobus suberectus (assembly GCA_004329165.1). NCBI lineage: Eukaryota > Viridiplantae > Streptophyta > Magnoliopsida > Fabales > Fabaceae > Spatholobus > Spatholobus suberectus. The sequence continues at coordinate 205,035 of QUWT01000345.1, read as the reverse complement.
GGCCCTTTAGTATGCCACCATCACCAGACCTGAAATTAGCTTTTGTAAGGGTGGTAAAACAATCCATTTATCCATCATTCATCCAATCCATCTATTACACACACACAAAAATGGATTGGATCCAATCCATCCATTTAATTTTATGGATGGTTAGTGATCTATCAACTATTTTTTCAAAATCCATTGGATTACATTAAATAAGAAAATAAAATTCATTAGATAAAAAAATAAAAAGACATGTGTTTTTTTCAAAATTATTTGTTTTTTGGTTTTATAAACAAATTTTCATTAAAAAAATTAGAATAGCCATTAAAAAAAATAAAAAATTTCTAATCAGGTTTAAAAAATAATTCCTTGAACCTAAACATTTATGATATAGCTAGTTAGTGATTCAAACTTGCATCCTGGCTATTATGTGAATTTTTAAGAAATTACATTTAAATTTTGTAGATTCTCCCTACACAAAATTAGAGTTATTGAAATATGTTTTTATTTTGAAATATGATAAAAAAAATCAAGTTTTTATGTTTTGAAGATTCTTTGGTAGTTGTTTTCTATTTTTCCTTGAACATAATTTTTGTGATAACTTGAAAGAATATTATTTTAACACGACAGAATTAGAGAGAGAGAGGTTAGAGAAAGAGAAAAGAGAGAAGGGATAGGAGGAGAGAATATTTTAAAAATAAAAATTATTTAATTTTTAAAATATATTATTTTTGTGGATGGATTGAATATCCATCCATCAAAAAATTGTTAATAGATGAATTGGATTAGATTTTATTAGATGGATCATGGATGGATTAAATTTTTTAAATGAATTTTTAATGGATCAAAATGGATTAATGGATTATTTTTATCCAATCCATTATAATCTGACTAAGAATTTATCCGATCTATCCGTTTGACACTCGTAGCTTTTTGTCAACAAAGTTTGTCATGGCCTCTCCTCTGGACTCACATCAGATTACTGTCAAATGCATCCTCCAATATCTCAAAGGATCTCTGCACATTGGTCTTCATCTCCTCCCAGCCTCACCCTGTCAATCTCCCTCACTCAAAGCTTTCTGTGATGCTGACGGGCTGCTGTTCCAAATGATCGTCACTCCACCTGTGGAGCAGCCATTTTTCTGGGTCCCAATCTTGTTTTGTGGTGGTCTCTCAAGCAAATTGTAGTTGCCAAATCAAGCACTGAGACTGAGTATCGCAGTCTTGCCACTGTTACAACAAATATTCTATAGATTAAAACTCCTCCATGAATCATCTGTTCCTTGCTCCAGTCCTATGGTCTTCTATGACAATCAAAGTGTTATTCATCTACCTCACAATCCTGTTCTCCATGCTGGCACCAAGCACATGTAACTTGATCTGTTTTTTGTTTGTGAAAAGGTCCTTAATAAGCAACTACAAGTTCTGCACATTCCTGGCACTGATCAACTAGCTGATTTGCTGACCAAGCCTAGTTCTTACTTCTAAGGCCGAAGCTCAATGTGTTTGAGCTTTCCAGTGTCACTTATGCACCTTGAGCTTGTGGGGGGTTGGGAATATACTATTTTTTTGTATTCTTTCTTCAGTTAGTTAGGCTGTCTAACAGCTGTCACAGTAGGACAGCTGTCAGTTAGATTAGTTATGTGTCAATTTCTCCTGTCACATGAACTCAGTTCTCTTTTGCACACACACACACACACTTTGTAACAGAGGTAAACATTGATTGTAATTGCTCATTCAATTCAATAGAATATTATTTTCTCGCTTTTACAAGTTCATCTAATAGCAGTTGGCGAGCTAATTACATTAATGAGTGTCTATAATGTTTCCTATACATGTCTATTACAATTTGAATTGTTGTTTTGAAGTCTTAGGTTTTTATTGTTTTGTCTTCCATTAAGTGTTCCAGAATATTGGGGGGTGATTTTAAGATGTGAAGATGTATTAGTGCTCTTAGCAGCCTTGGTATATATATACACATCATAACATCATTATCATTAGCATGCAAATAAATAGGGACTTGAGCTGTTGTGAGTGGTCGTACCAAGCTCACTATTGTCTATTTGTAGAAGTCTGTCTATTCACACCAGCCTAATGTTTTGAGTTCTGTAAGTCTGGTAGCTAATTAAGTTTGAGTTATGTGACTTCTTTAATAATTTATAGTAATTGAAATTACTAATATATGATATGTAATATATAATTACAATTATATATAATTATAATGTCATCTAATTTGACCATTGGTCCAACTAGTTGAACCGATCTAGCCATCAGTTGAAACAGTGAGCTTACAAAAATGGCCAAATTCCTACAAGCTTTGGCCATGAGTTGAGGGCTTGTCTACATTGCCGCCTTGTCAAAACCTACGATCAGGTCTTAGTACCCTTTAACATTTTTCATTATTTTTTTGCTTTGTTTTTATTTTTATTTGTTTACGATTTCTGTTTTTGTTTCACAGTTCAAAGAGTCAGGCTATGAGAACTACCCATTCTTTAAGATGGAAGAAGATCATGAGCGTGTTGTTGATTGCACTACTCCCAATTTTAATGGGTTTGTTGATATAAATTCTTTTTCATCAAAATCTCCTTTACCTTTGAATCTCTCAATACTCATTTTTGTTTTTCTTCTTCCATTTAATTTTGCCACAGGATCATTTCAGTTATGGATCCGATTTGGAGTTGGGCTGCCCGTTGGCTACGCATTGGTAGGTTCATTTATCTCCTGTTACACTCATTATAATTTTTCCTTTCCTTGATTTCCAATTTTCTTTTCCTTTACAATATTCTGATGATAGTATTACTTTGGAATAATCAACATCATCATGACATTTTTTATTAAGTTTGTCATCTTTTTCTCATTTTTTTAACTGCAAGGAACCATCTAATTTTCATAATTAAACTTTTATTTATAAAATTTACGTATAGGAGGATACAATCTAAAATACAATCATTGCTTGTCTCAAAAGAACCTCTCAAAATATCTACTTAAGACTTTGAAGCTCAAAATACTTTATTAAAATACTTATATAAAATTAAAATTAAGAAAAGCTTTTTGACTGCTATAATTAATTTGATTTTATCCTTAAATATTTGTAATTTGTGAAAAAATAGATGTCTAAATTTTTAAAGGATAAAATTTGAGTAACTTGTTAAGTCTAATGTGTTACCTTTATAAAATAATTGATGGCACTCAGAATCTCAAATTATTTTTACTGATCTATTTATACGATACAAGTTATGTTTCTATGTACTTTGTGGTTTCTTTTGACTTTTCTTTCTTATTTTTATTAGGGTTTTACACTCTAATATTAATTTCAAGTTTCTTTTTGACATTCACAAAAAGCAATCTAAATAATAAGATCAAAAGGGCATTTTAACTATCCTTGAGTTTCTCTTCTGACAATTTAGATTTCTAATCTATCATTGACAGTCTTTATAACTTGCAGCAGGCTGACAAGGTCTAGAAAGATAATTTGACAACTCAAGAAATTGGGAAAACTTGAATTTAAATAAAATGAAATATAATAATGGAAATTGACATGGTGTTCTCCACCTTGTTTGCTTGCCACTACTTTTGTTGCGCATTTAATATTTATATTCAGAACATTGGATCATGACAAGAAGCATAGAGGTTAAAGGAAAAAAGCAAAATAAAAGGCCATAAAGATTAATCCATGTAGTTGTTTGATTATTTCAATCACTTTCACTCCAATGAACCAGCCAAATTATATGTCAAGAAAAGTGACAACAATTTGTGAAGAGAAAAAAAAAGAAAAGGATAAAAAAAAATTAGCTGAATTTCTATGTAGATTGAAATCTTATATTGCAGTTAAGTTGAATATGTCACAGGAAAGTTTGTTCCTGGTGTTTATACTCTTGCTGTCTTAGAGGCTCTTCCAGAAGAGATACAGGTTTGTAATTTTCTATTAGTGTGATATAGATTTCATAATATATTACTTGTGATAGATTTCAGAATATATTACTATGTTGTTAAAGAGTGATTCATAACTATTTCTTTTCTAGTACAGGATTTGTCAATTGTCAAATAATCAATTGGTCAATACATCCAACCACATTATTTGATTGGCCACTAGACTTTGCTCCTCTATTAAGGGCAAGGTTGTCAAAATCGAGTTTTAATGTTGGAATAGAGTTTGTAGAATTGTAGGATCATAACATAGATTAGAGGTTCCAACTATGTAAAACAATATTTACATGAGCATAGGCACACAAATACAACAACAATAACAAAAGCCTTATTTCATTAGGTGAAGTCAGCTACATGGGTCACATGACATCATTGGACTTGGTTAAAGACCAATCCTCAGAGATATTACTCAGCAAGAGATCTCTCTTAACAACTTCCTCCAATGTTCTTATTGGTCTCCTTCTCCCCCTTTTCACAAGACTATAAATGTTTGTTGTACTTCCTCCAATGTTCTTCTTGGTCTATTTCTCCTTCTTTTCACAAGACTATAAACAGAGAAGGTCCAGTCAGTCAGGGTAGAGAAGGGGAACCACAAGGGAAGATACGAGGTAGAGAGAGTCAATCTAGTGTTAAGAAAGGATTGCACAAAAATTAGGGCATGAAACATGGAAATTAGGGTTTAGGGTTTTTTAGGGTTTAAAGTTAGGGTTTAGGGTTGGGCTAGGGTTAGGGGTTGGGGTTTGGGGTTTAGGTTTAGGGTTCAGGGTTCGGGGTTTCGAGGTTCGGGGTCAGGGTTTGAATTCGAGTTCAGGTTTAGGGTTTAGGGTTAGGGGTTAGGGTTTATGGTTAGTGGTTAAGGCTTATGGCTTAGGGTTTTGAGGTTAGGGTTAGGGTTAAGGTTTGGGTTTGGGTTTGGGGTTTGGGTTTAGGGTTTAGGATTTAGGTTTAGGGGTTAGGGTTTAGGGTTTGGGTTTCAGGTTCCGAGTTTCGGGTTTATGGTTTAGGGTTTAGGGGTGGGGTGGGGGTTGGGGGTTGGGGTTGGATTTTGGGGTTCTGGTTTCTAGTTTTAGGTTTCGGGTTTAGGGTTTAGGGTTTAAGGTTTATGGGTTAGGGCTTAGGGTTTTGGGTTTGTGTTGGGGTTGGGGTGTGGGGTTTAGGTTTTGGGGTTTGGGGTTGGGGTTTAGGTTTGGGGTTGGGTTTAGGGTTAGGGTTTCGGGTTCAAGGTTTAGGGTTTGGGGGGTGGGGGTGGGGTGGGGGTGGGGTTGGCGTTTGGCGTTTGGCGTTTGGCGTTTGGTTAGGGGTTGGGGGTTGTGGGTGGGGTGGGGGTTGGGGTTGGGGCTTCAGGTTTCGGGGTTTTGGGTTTTAGGGTTTCGGGTTTCGGGTTTCGGGTTTAGGTTTGGTTGGGTTAGGGTTAGTGGTTAGGGTTTAGGGTAGGGGTAGGGGTTAAGGGTTAGGGTTTAGGGTTTAGGGGTCAGTGTTTATGGTTTAGGGTTTAGGGGTTTAGGGGTTAAATTATTAAATTCATATTCATTTTTTTTTTCATTTAAATTTTTACTTAATTTTTTTCAACAATATTTAATATTATTTTATAATAAAAAAATTTAAGTATCCTTTTAAAAATATTTAACATTATTTAAAATAAAATTATTTTTTAATATTATTTATTTTCCTAAACATTTACAAATAATATATAATTTCTATAAATATTATTTATTATTTTTAACTTTAAATATTTTTAATTCAATAAAATTTTAATTTACTTTTCAATTCAAAAAAATAATTATTTTAAAATATTTAAATATTAAATATTATTATTTTAAATTTTTAAATATTATTATTTAATTTATTGTTATTTTAAACTTCATAACATAATTAATAAATTTGTTTTAAATTATTTAATATTTTTAGCTTTTTATAGAAAATATTTAATTTTTTTTTTAAAAATAATAATCTCTTTTGACAATTTCACATTTTTTTCAAATTAATATTTTTTTTTTATTTAAAAGTATTACAAATTTTGAACAACATTTTTTGCTTTTTTAAATTTCCTTTTAAATTTATATTTCTTTTTACAATTTAATATTTTTAAATTTTTTCAAATAATTTATTATTATTTTGAAATTAAAAAATAATTAATAATATATTTCTACAAATTATTTTTAATTGTTTTAAATTTTTTCCGATGATGTTCAACCTTATTTTAAATTTTTAAAGAACTTCCAATTTTTTTTTAAAAATAATATTTATTATTTTTTATTATTCATTTCATAACTTCCTAAAAATTATTTTTTTAAAATTTTTGGCCAAAAACTTTGAAAGGCCATAACTTTTAGCTCGGGCATCAAATTGAGATGTTTTTTTTTTATTTTGTATAATTTTTGGCCCTACTATTTTCTCCAAAAGACCTTTCTTTCAACCATAATGGAGACACGGAAGAAATTTACACATTCACTTCTTAACGTCTCCTTCAACCTGTACATGGACATAACAAAGACACTTGTCCCATATATTGCCCTTCATAGGGTTCAGAGACTTGTAGCTCAAAATGCGTACAAAACCGACAACTATAACTATGGTTTTTACCTGAACTCTCGACTTGCGCCATGTTTAAGTCACTTCAGATTCTTCAGTGAAACAACTCACTCAAGTCACATTTCAACCCTGTAATATCTATTTTTTTTTTGTCCCATAGGATTTGGAGACTTGTAGCTCATTTTATGTACAAAACTGCCTCCTAAAATTATGGTTTTTACCTACACTTTCGACTTGTGCCATTTTCAAACCACTTGAGATTTTTCAGTTAAACCAACTCACTTAAGTTAGATTTTAACCCTAATAAATCTATTTTTTAGTCCCATAGGGTTTTGAGACTTGTAGCTCAAATTGCATATTAAACTGACTCCTAAAATTATGGTTTTTACCTAAAATTTTGACTTACGCCATTTTCAAACCACTTGACATTTTTGAGTGAAACAATTAGAAAATATTTCTACAATTAATTCAATGACTCTAACTTGGTTCAATGGAGGAGAGGGGAGAGATTTTAATTGCATATTTTATTTGATTAGAGAATGACTGAATGAGAGGAATGGGAAATAACTTTATCATTGTTTGGTTCACATATATAGAAGGCATTTTTAGTCAAACTATTTAAAAAAATTTAAAGTCATTCCCCCCTCCAAATCCCCTCAATATTGGAGGGAAGCCAAAATTGCGCAAAGAAGGATTATTTCACTCCCTCTCTTAAAATTGTACCAAACAAAAAGGATTTGAAATAAACCTCCCTCCCCTCTGTAACACCCTCACTTTTATTTAATTTATTTATTTATTTATTCTATATTTAATTCTGAAAAATCGGGAAGGAATCTAAAAATTCTGATCCCCACAGTTAAACTCAGAATATTGAAAACTATCTAATCGTGATTTTCAATAATTTTTCCAAGTTGAAGCCCGGAGAAATTCGAAAATGACGATTTTGTCCTTATTTGTCAATATTAAGGGCTGACATGAGAAAAAGATTCAATTGATATTAAAATATCAAATTGAGTTTAAAATCATGTCATATGTATTAAAATATAATTTTGGGAATTTTCTGAAATTCCTGTACAACATGACCAAAATACCCCTAGTTGTCAAATAACCAACTCAGTATTGGTTTGACGTCCAAAAATGATGAAAATGATATTTTTAATACATTTCTAGGTAAAATATGTAATTTTAGAATTTTCATAAAAATTTGAGCATTTATTGAATTAAAATGAATTTAATATGAATTTTCTAAGCTTAAAATATATAATATATATATATTTATAATTCGAAAAAAATTAAAATTTATTTTTAGAAATTATTTTGATGAAAAATATTACATTTGTTCAGATTTATATTTAAATTAATTATTTTGGTATTAAAAGTTAATTTTTTCAAGTTTAGGCGATTTTATCGGTACCGGATAATTAATTAACAGTCAAAATTTATACTGAGATTCTTTGGGACAGCTGCTATCCCACGTTTCTGATCTACCAAGAGGTGATTCACCACCTACTTATATATGTGTCCCTAATTTTCAATTAAACATAAATCAAAAATTGTATTTTTGACATCATGGATGATCTCATCAATGGACACCTAGGTTCATTTTTTTCCTATAAATAGCCATCACTTAGAACTGAATTCTTCATCCCATTCCTCCTTTCACCACCGTAAGCTTCCATAGAGAAATTTTCTCTCTTTAGAAAATTTTCTTTTACTTTGTTTTTATGCTAAAATTCTACTAGTTTTCCGATAACTAGTAAAAATCCTCTTCCTAGGAGCTCTGTACCAACAACTTCACCAACTCTTTGAGGTAATGGGGGGAGTGGGGTTGGTTCTAATTTTCAATTACTTTGCATGTTGGTAGGAAGGGTTTTCCCCTAAACCCGTTTAGGCTTTTGTTTTATTATTAATATTATTGTTATATTGTTTGATGTTAAACTTTAAATTTTGCTAAGTTATTATTTTGCTCAAATTTAAATTATTAAATTATACCAAGCTGTTACTCTGCTCAATTTTAGAAAATTAAAATGCACTTGCTAAGCTGTTACTCTACTCATTTTTAGAAAATTAAAATGCATTTACTAAGATGTTACTCTGCTCAATTTTAGATAATTAAAATACTCTTATTAAGTAGTTATGCTGCTCAATTTTAGACAACCATAGTATAATTATTAAGTTGTTATACTGCTCGAATTTAAACAATTACAGTAGAATTACTAAGCTGTTATACTGCCCAAATTTAGAAAAAATATTTTTAGCTATTATGATAAATAATTAAATTATTAAATTATCAAATTTTAGTAATACTCAATTAGTTTAGCAAAAATAGTAGAAGAAATAAACCATAAATATCATAATATGAAACTAAAGATAGAAATTATTTTATGAGCTAATTATGAATTTATTTTTAGAAAACTACTATAGAAATTTCAGTTTAAGTTCTTATCGTTCAGGTAAGGTCTAGACACACTAATAGACCATCTCTAAAAATTTCATAAATTTTAAAGCTTATTTAGTACTTCTAATTGTGCTCTATAAGTGCCTGTAGACACATTTTTCTTAGAAATACTAAATTTCAAAAATTTTCGAAAAAATTCTAAAAATTCATGATAAAATTCTAATTATTTTTCTAAGTTTAAAAATTATTTTTATGGAATTTTTTGACCATTCTATGATTTATTTCTTAATTATCAGTCTTTATTTTAATTTGTATATCTTTATTTTTATTGAATTATTGCTTATGTGCTTTAATTTGAATTATGACTTATGTGAATGATATGTATGGATCAAATCTCTGTAATATAAGGCAGAGATATTAGTAGAAATTATACTGGTGTTCAAATACTTGAGACCAGAATGAACCTTTAGAAATTAATATATTAGTGAGTAATGTAAAGCAAGGGACATGTAGTGGCATGACACCCTGTTAGGAAGCTACAGTTTGGTACGCTGAGGAATGAAAGGCAGGGACCCATTTGGGAGGTCTCGGGGGTAGGCATCGAGTGGTGAAAGTCCTAATAGCCAGGGTAGCGCCCGTGAGCTGGGATATTCACCTGACCAAGCTCGATAACCCCGACAACTGCTCAGCATTCCAGGATTGGTTTGAGAGTATACCTCTATAAATGGACGTCCTGACTGATATTTGTTCCTCATTGATGATGAGGACTGTACCATGTGATGATGTTGATGAAGTATATGTACTCCCAGTCACTTCCCAGGTTCTGTTAAGAACTATTACTCACTGATGGGAAGTATGGATCCATACCAAGTCAAGGGTAGTGTAGTATAACTTAGAATAAACCCTAAGTTCCCTTCATTAATTGTATTTAAATTCCTACCATACATGTGAAAGTGATTTAGAACAAATCACCTCACTCCATTATTTTTGTTATGCATGTTGAATCGTGATTATTGAAGATGATAACAATGCCTGATGATGCTGAGGAGGAGCCAGAGGATACTTCTCTAGATTTGAAGACCTAGTTTATAATATTTTCTTAAGGGATAGGGTAGATAAATACTGCTCTGTATAGGATTTTTTTTTTTATGTATATATTGGGTTAGGTAGTATATGTCTTTTGATGTATTTTTGTTTTCTCTTCGACTATTATGTACTACTCAAACCATGATGTACAGTTGGATATATATATATCATAAGCA
>QUWT01000345.1:184132-194831 GCA_004329165.1 Spatholobus suberectus | reverse complement strand
ATTATGTACTACTCAAACCATGATGTACAGTTGGATATATATATATACATAAGCAGTTTTTATCATTTCACTTCTATTTCTAAATTCTGTTTTTCTATTGCTAGTATCAAAGAAAAAAAAAGATTTTACTCACATTTTCATCAACTTAAAAATAATAATTAAATTAATATGAATTATATTTAAAATTAAAGGAGTGTGACACCCTCCATTTCCGTCCAACCAAACACTATGTAAATAAAAAATACTTTTTCATATATTTCAACAAAAAATAGAGCCAAAAATAGGATCATTGTTAATTGTAACAATTTCATAGATTACTGATTAACTCTTATCTTTTATTGATAAAGAAAACTAAACAAGCTAGGTCAAAATCCAAACTTCTTAATATGAAGAGTCATCAAATAGGTAAGGATAGTCTACAAATGAGATAAGGTAAGAACACCAAATCCTCAAGATAATATGATGAGAATCCAAATCAGACAAAATAATATATTTCTTCTATCATAACAAATAACTTACAATGACACTATAATAACATTTTCCAACATAATTTTTGTCATCTACAATAGCATTGACAATAGTTTCAACATTAGCCCCACAACTCAAGTTCTGTCGCCAACTCCATCATTGAAAGTGGAGCTTTAGTTATGAAAAGCTCATGGAATATCAAGATGTATCTTCTGAACCAAACCAAACATGCAAAGTAACCCAGACATATTCCTGCAAAGGATTAAGAAAAAGAAACTAAAAGCAACTTTGGAAAGAGTTTTCACAATAGAATGCCCAAAATTGATCTCAAAAACAAGTCTTTGAATCCTAGTGGCTACTAACCAAGGTTTTTTGAAATTAGGAAACCATGGTAGAAATCACCTATGCACAGAGGACAATAACTTTCCATGGGAAGTTCAACCATCATCATACCACTGAATCACACTAAACATGCATTCTAAGAGAAAAGTACACTTAGTTTACCACCACAGAGAATGATAATCAGGGGTACTACAATTTATTAAATCCCACATAACATTTATTAAAATTATAAAAAAGCAATTACCCTAATTTTCATTCATATGAAAAGTGCACAGGTTTCATTCATGTAAAAAGAAAAAGATAAATAAATAAGTAAATAAAATTATAAAACTACAGTTACCTTGTAAACTCTTATCTAGTTCACGCAACAATGCATATTTCTGCTGAAGAATAACAGATAGTAAATCCACATCTACTCTAGTTTGCCAAATTACTACTCTTTAGATACACTTCAAATACGTCTAAGTATTTCACATAATTTTATTTTAGCTTTAATTTTTTTAGAATAGAAATCATCATTAGAGACCATTCAAAAGCTTAGTAAAAGTTTGAACGCCTATATTATGTTATTTATCAAATAAATTCCTATAATTCATCTAAATTTTTAAATAAATCTAAGTTAATAAAAACCAACAAAATTTTGATAATTATTAAGTAATAAGAACTTAATTAAAATTTTAAAATATATAAAAATTACTTTAAAAGCTTTCAACCATAGTAAAAAGCTTCCACGGCAATATGTTGAGCAATTGTTGCTTTGTCATATCTGATCAATCTCATTTAACTCTTCAATCTCAAGTCCACCAATAACGGGAACCAATCCTATAATTAGCTCATTTTTGTTAAAAAAAAGGTTCATTCAAACAACCTATTTACTCTTGACTCGATACACTTAGTACACCAAAATAGTATGATTTCTTTGTCGTTCACCTTATCTTTTAAAAAAATAATGATATATAGACATTTTTATATATCAAACACTTAATTAACACTAATGTCATATCCCAAAATTACCTTTTTAAGAGTTCTCTACTATAGATTAAAAAAAATATATTGTGAATCTAATGTCAATAAAATAATATTGCCGAATCATCCACTAATGTCCATTCTTAATTAAAGTTCCAAAATAGATAATTAACCCAACTAAGAGCTAGCCTCAACTTAACTTGTTTGGCCACTTCAAATTTGCATTTTGCAAATTGTCATTTTTCTTCTGCTTTTTAAGGAGCCCATGTTTGAAGCTTTGAATTAAATAGAGGTCTAAACATTGAAATTCAGAAGAACTTTGATAATTATGTTTGAACTAGTTTGATGTTTGAGTACATTTGTGATACCTAACTCCTTCTCTACGCGTAATCAATTCCCAAACTCAAATTTGATTTTAAAGACCATTTTTTGAAAGGATTTTTCCAACATTTTTTTTCCTAAAAATAAACCTTTGTGGCGGTTCCATGTTTTCAACATATTTTTACCATCTTGCTACAACCCTGGTTGTGACATTAATCACCATGTGGGGGCTCTAGTTAGCTCGTAATAAGGCAATTTTTGAGTTTACTAACAAATCTTTTACTAATATTGTTGCTTCTTGTTTGCCAATGGCAATTAGTATTGAAACCTAGGGATATCGTTTCCTACTAGGTAAAGGGCTTCCATAGTTTTGAGATGTAGGGGTCCTCGCACATTAGAGGAAACCAAAAATTTTGTTATTCCATGTTTTCCTACCTTTTCCTGGTCTATCGTGTAACAACCTCATTTTTCTTTCTTGAGTGTTCTTCTATTTATTCTACATTTAACTCTGAACAATCAAATAAGAATATCAAAATTCTTATTCTCACTCTTTTGTTTAGCACAAAAACTTTCTGTGAAGAGGAGAGATTTATTTTAGTGAAACCTACGTTTATAAACAAATTCCTTCTCTCCTCATTTCAATTTTCACCTTATATAGACCAATAAATTTTGTGATTTCTATAAATTATATTATTTGCACAACACTTTTTTATAATACTTTTTACAATACTCTATTTTCTCTCTATCTCTTTCCATCATCAACCATTTTGTCCCACACTTCCTCTTTTTCCTTCCTATTTTTTTGCTGTACAAAAGATTGTACAACTTTATTGTACAAATACAATTTCTCTTTCTCTCCTATCTCATTCTTCCATATTTCCTTGCATCCCAACTCCACCCAGCTAAACATATGGTTATAGAAAAAATATTCAGTCATAGTAATTTAATTTGTCAGTACCTATAACTCCAGGGGTCCGAGTTTAGATCCCACAAGCTTATAACTCCAGTGATACGTTTGCTTCAAAAAAATTAAGATCAACAAACAGTCAACCAGATTACGTGGTTAACTCTTCAAACTGGTTCAACGGTTCCTTTTTAAATATTCATACAGTTAATGTAAAAGGATACCAACATTTTCCATAGAAATTCAAACTCAAGTCAACAACCACGAAAGATATTTCTTCTTAAGAACCAAACATCATCAAGGAACAAGAATACACAACAGAAAATGTATTCTCCACAGAAGATATTCAACCTTTGGAAAATTCTTCAATGTATCAATCGATTTTTTAAAAGAACTCAGGACAGTCCCGTCTAATTCCACATGCAAGAACAATTTTGCTATAAAAAGGTATAAATAGAACAGCTAAGCAACAACTTTTTTCTATTCTAACCCCTTATAATCCGAACCATTCACCCTCTTCAATCACACAAGCAATCACCATTTTTTATACACAATCATTGATCTGAAACCCTCTAAAACTAGATTTTAAGCCCTTGAAAATTCATATGAGAATCTATTTATTTAACTTGAAACTTACCACTACCATAAACTCTTCAAAGAATAAAGGAAATCCTCCCCCTACCTCAATGCCTATTCGGTTGAAGAGATTAAGAACAGGGGAAGATTGCTCAGCTCCAAACTTTGAACACTTCATGAATTCTTGCAAGTAATTAAGAAGAATTCAGTTTGGAATTGAAAAGGGAAACAGAATTGAGTAGGAGATGAAGTACATGAGGCAGGAAATGGGAGAGTACGGCATACCCTTGGCCTTCACATTCAGAAGGTTCTGCCTTCTCTCAATTTTACTAACACAGGTAGAGACTAATGCTGACAGTGGACAACTTTTAAGCAACATTCAGGTGTCCAAGGATTCATGAGTTTTAGGTGTAAAAATCTGGTGATTACAAAGCTTGATTAGGACTTTAAGATTTCATCCATACTTGTGTTTGGTTCAAAGAAGGGAAGGGGAGGGAGGAAAGAAGAGGAGTCACTCACACCATTGCAAAAATTATAACCTTCAATACATAATTCACGAGTTTTCTTTCAAATTATCATCAATTCTATCCAAGATATCAGGCAGAAATTTATTATCAATCAAACTATGGTATACATTAAATCATGTTCCCACTAAAAACTCTTGTTTGAGTCCAATCTACCATCACAAGTACAGATTTTTTAATCAAAATTTCACCAATTTATCACCATAACAGATCACTAAAACCCATCTCTACTAAATTATAATTGGAGTCATTGTCTCTATTTATTGAATTATATGTTAGAAATTGTTGTGTTAGCATTTTCTCTCATTGTCACTCCCAGTTTTACTCCATACTTCGTGTATGTTATCTTCTGCATTGTTCTTTCTTTATAGTCATCATGATTTGAAGTATTTATATTTATATATTTTATAAAGGTAAACATTATTCTCCAGACATTAATAAAAGTTGAATATATTTTGTATTTATGTGGTGGAGATTTCCTTTTGTAAAAATTTGATAATTTTCCATTCAATATTACCGTAGTTCCGTCTTTTACACTTGCTTGTTTTTTTCTTGTCCTATATTGGTTACACTATGTGTTATTCTTAATTGCTAGAATAATCTTTAGTTAGTTTTTGCTGCACTCCTTTTACTTTGAGGGTAGAGTGATGAGCATAATTTCTTCTTATTCTTAGTTGTTTTCTAGTTATTATTACTGTCCTTTTTTTATGTGTTGCTACATAGGAAGTTTTGGATGACAGCCAGCATGATTGGTTCCTTTATTGTTGGCAAATGCTATGGATTCAACATTGACCCTTGTAGTCTCTTTTTTTCTGGTTTTTTTTCCTTTATTTCACTTTGTAACAAAAAAAAACACGTCTCCACAATTAGTGTGTTAATTTTAAATGTGGTAACTCCCATTTTACAATTTATGTGTTATTGTCATTACAATGACATTAAAATCTTTTGTAACTCTTATCTCTGCAATTAGTGTGTTGTTGTCGATATACCCAATAAATCAGTAACAGATGGCACAAGCCAGGCAATAAATGATGCAACCTCAAGGACATCATCGGAAGCCTCTAGAGGCAATCCATTCCCAACATTATGGGCAAGAATTGCCTCAGGATCATGGCTTACATATGGTATAATCACAAGCACATCAATTCACCCCCCAAAACATGCATTACATATCATATCAGCAAAACATGATTACATCCAGGCAACCAAAACTCCCAGCACATTTAGCCAAACGTGGTCTCACTTGGGCAACCTTACTCCCAGTATATTTAGCATAACATACATAGGCAACCTAACTCCCTTTGAAAATGAGTTTAAAAATGGAAGCCAGGTTGGAGTTTGGCCATTCCAGCCTGTTCAAAACAACCAGGACCAAAACATTCCAGCTAACGTGAGTTTTGGTCAAGTGCCTAATGTAGGTGTCAATGTTGGCCAATCACAGCAATTTAGATCCTTATCAAGCAGTATGTAACAGTCTCCCTCTGCAACGCCATGACCACAAAAGTTATTTTAATGATTACACCTACCTTCCAATATTTTAATGTCAACGCCCTCTAAAATGATAGATGAAGTGTGCTTATGGTATGGGGTACGTATTTTGTTGGAATTAAGGAGGTACACCTAAGAAGAAGTTGTAAACCAATTGGGGAAGGCCAAAGTTGACTTTGCATATGACATGAAAAGAGCCATGATGGAATGTCTCATGAAAGAAACAAAAAATCACATGTCTAAAATGGTAGAAACTCATCTATATGAATTTAAATTTTGCTACATTCTACTCATAAATTGAAAGAAATGGCAATATAATATTAGTTGATACCCTTTTTGCTAAATAATTTAGGCTCATTTGCTATTTATGACTCAAATTATAATATTATTACACCAATGTAATGTTAGAGGGGAAAAAGTTTAAAAAGAAAATATAAAAGGAGGCAAAATTGTCAAGAAATTTATTTAAACCTATATTAATAAATTATTAATGTAACACCCCAAATTGCAGGTACTAGAAACAAACCACAAGGTAGCTCTTAGTAGAACCCTTCCGATGTGTTATTAGACAAAAGATGCCTTAAGAGTTATTGTTATTATATTTATTATTATTATTATTGTTCCTATTATTATTATATTTATTGTTGTTGTTGTTATTATTATTAATTCTTTGTTATTGTATTGTTATTATATTATTATTATTGTTATTATTGGTGTTATTGTTATTAATACCTTAGCATTAGAAATTAATAGAAATATTATCATAGAACCCAAAAGAGCATCTAGGGCCCAATAGGGAACTAAAGCCCACTAAGCCACATACTCACCCACATGTTATAAGAAGGGAATAGAGAAGGAGAATTAGGTTTAGCCATCACAAATAGAAGAAGAAAGAAGGAAGAGAGAATGAGGAGAAAAGAAAGAAGAAGAAGAGGAAAAGAAAGAGGAGGAATAAAACTGAAGAATTCAAGCCCTAGAACTTAGCTTGCATGTCCTAAGGTGAGTGCTTCTCCGTGTCCTTCCTTATCCTTTATGTTGTGTTGTTCATCTATTTACCTTTTCCCCTTTCTTATGCCTACGTTTAGGGATTTGATCTATTTTGAGGGGATTGTGAGTGAATGAGGAGTTTATAGATTAGAGTGACCAATTATCAAGGTAGAAGAAGTGATGAAGAATTTAATTATTTATTTTGGAGTATTTAGGAACCAAAGACAATAGGATAAATACATTAAAGTTTGTACTTCACGTCCGCCTAACGGGGGTAGATAGCCGTTGGGTGACTTTTTGGGAAAAACTGGACTTTACGCTTACGCTAGGCACACGGACCCGCTGAGTGGGATACACAACTTGCCGGGCGGGGTGGGTCCCGATGCAGACTCGCCGAGCGGGTTCGCTGGACGCTGGGCGGGACTTCTGTCTTGCTGAGCGGATACGAATTTTGCTATTCCGTTCTTTGTGTTTATGAACTCCTTTTTGCAATTTTTAACCCATTGTTGTTTGTTTTCTTTTGCCTTGTTGAGTTTATATTGTATGATTATTATTTGCCTTGAAAAAACTGAGTGTGATATGAAATTGTACTAATGTTTCATGATAAAAGTTTATAAAAAGTTGTAAACATTGTTTGTGACCATGCATCATAACATTTGAGTTATGTGATGAAGAAAGTACGTAGGAATCTGGCTGGTGGAGGTCGTGTTGGGTTGGCTAACCTTAGCCTTGGGGGTTATCCGGTTGGGAAAACTCCAATGATCCATGCTGAACCCATGGAGCCGGGGTGTACTAACAAAACTGGGTAACCCTGACTAGTTATCGGGGGATATCATGCTAGTTGAGGGTGCGAAAGCCGAAGGCATCGATACCGATGACGCTTCTTATGGCTTGCATTTACTCTTAGTCTATTTTCTGAAAAGTTTAGGTTGGTGCCACATGTACATGAGTAATGGTTTAGGAACATAGCATGCATATGTATCTTGTTATCATGTGATGTGTTGAAGTGTGCTACAATTGTAATTATGTGAAGTTTGTGTGACCTTCATGAGCGATTGATGTAATGTGAACACGTGTGAAACGTAATTGTGTCTTGTGATGAAGTGTCGAGATTATGCATATGTGCTTATGTTATGAATGTATGTTATGCTTGTTTGATGAAACAAAACGATGCGTATGTCTAATTACTAGGCAAAAGATGTGAAATAAATGTATGCTTGTAATTAAAATTGTGTTTGCTACCTTAAGGATAAGTGAGAGTCTAGGCCCTAGGATAGTGTTATGAAAGTTCTAGTTGGATAATAATAGTTGTGAATAAGATAGAGAAAGAGTGAATCCTCACACAATGTAATAGAAAGGTATAAGACAAGTAAGAGAGAACAAAATGAAGGTATTAAGGTGAGTGTTAAGGGAGTGTCAAAAGTATTTTAGAATATTTGTGACCTTAGACTTGACCCCTAGAGAATAACCTTAAATATAAAAGGAAGGAGAGTAATCTAAACATGAAGGATTTAAATACTAAAGAAGGTTTTGGGTAAAAAAGAGTTCTTAGGTTAAAAATGAGATAGTAAGATTGTATAACAATTGTGAGAATGAGAGAGGAGTTAACAGGAAACACTGATTATTGAAAGGTGTAGACCCAACCATAGGTATGGATTATTATGAGAGGCCTGGTGAGGCTAAAGCCATGAGAGATAAGTAATGAAGGTTGTCCGAATAGAAGAATCTGACCTAGCCGTAGAACCCTTAGAGCACTCATTGAGACATTATGTCTCACTTCTTTAAGTTTTTCCTTTTTCAGGATACAGGTGAAGACATGTGCATATAGAGCTTGGAGTCACGTGCAAGAAGATGTAGCCTAGTTTATGTAATTGTGTTTTTTTTGTATTCTTTATATTTTGTACGACACCTTTAGGTGATAGATGAGTTGTATTAGGCATGTATGATACTTTATTGTATTATTCTTATACGAATATAATTATATTTAAGAGTCGCTTCAACATGTTTCTATGTTTTTAAGTCTTTCCTTTTTGTTCTTAGAAATATAAACCTAGTTACGGTAATACCCTCTAGGCATGTTACAATTAATATTATATTTCACCTTTGCAAGGCAGGGGTCACCATCTAGTTTAACTGCTTTTGAAGTGTAGAAGACAAATGTTTACATATAATTTGATTTTGCTGAATAATAATGATAAAAGTGACGTTGAAATTATTACTTATCCTTCTTAGTGAAATCACATGGGTCGTTTATTTTAATTAATTTTAAAATAATATGTGAAATTAAAATGTCTAGTAAAATGAAAGAAAAGGAATATTTGAATTTTTTTTTAAAGAAGTAACAGTTATGTGGATGAAAAGGAGACTAAAAGAAAAAGGCCCAAGGAATATATATTGCAGTATTTAATGAGCATAACCTGGATATGAAATACTAGGATAACAATTTAGTATTTTTTAAAATATATGTACATAAATAAAAATATCATTTTTCAAAATAATTAGTATTAAATTAAATATAATTACATTAACATTAAGGAAAACAAATAATTATATATTTAATTGAGCAAATATTATTTTCAAAAATATTAAGCCTATGGAAATTTATTATAATTTATTATTTTTCCAAGTAATAATAGTGATACAATACTTATATGAAATATATAAATTCAAAAAGAATGTAAATATAATAAATACGAATGCATAATATATAATTATTTAAATTTGAGTGTTCATTTTTGTTATTGTGAATATTATGTTAACATGTACTTGAATTTTATGTGTTTACAATTAATAATTTTAAATGTTGTAAAAATTAAAATTTATTTGAAATAGTGTGATTTTTATTAAATAGATATAGTTGTTAATCATTTTAAAATTATCTTTTTATTCATTTTGAAGATATTAATTGTAATCATGTGATATTGTTGAAGTTGAGTTGTTGAGTCATGTTGCGAGATAAATTGAACGCTCTTGATCAGTGTAATAAGATTTTTCCATCATTATTACTATTAATGTTGTTGTTGTTGTTGTTGTTGTTGTTATTTGTTCTTTGATTTTAATTCCATTACTTGCTACTTTTTAAAGTTATTTATTTATGAGGATTGTTATGTTTCAAACTTTATATCTAATAATTTAATTATTATAAAGGTTATTTATCTATAAGAATTAATATTTATTTGTTACTAATTTTTGTAATATTATTACATACTATTTTTCATATGTTAATATTTTTATTTCTCATTCTAGAATTCAAAAGGACAATGTTATTAATAATTTCACTATTATTGCATACTCTACAATTGTTTTATATTTATGATATATAATGGAAATTTATTATTTTCTAATGTATTAATTTATAAGAATTAAAAATCATAATGACTTATAATTGACTATTATAAAAGAATTCTATTATTATTATTATTATTATTATTATTATTATTATTATTATTATCATCATCATCATCATCATCATCATTATCATCTTATTTGTATATTATTTTTCCATTAAATTTAATTAGGATCATAGATTACACACAATTTAATTGATCAATTTAATGCACTACTATTACTATTATTATTATTAAGGTTTGAATTTATAAGAATAAAAATTTATAATATTATTGATTCTTATAAATTTGAAAGGATTCTAACAACAACAACAACAACAATAATAACAATATTTGTTATTGTTGTTGTTGTTATTACTATTATTGTTGTTGTTGTTGTTGCCATTATTATTATTATTAGCTTTCAACATCAAAATTGCGTAATTATTATCATTATTATAATCAATTTAATTCTTTATTAAAAGTAGACCTCAAAATATATACATTTAAATGTTCATTTTTGCTATTATGGATATTATATTGACATTATTGTTTATGTTTTTATAATTAAAATTTTTAACTATATTTATTATTCAAAACAGATAATTTGAAAAAATACATATAAAATAATATATAAATTGATAATGACACATACAATAATAGAATATTTTTATTCTTATAATAGAACTGTAATTTTGTTTCAAAAAGAAAACATAAATTAATTATGTATTTGCTTAATAAATACATACGATGATTGATAATATATAAGGAAAAAAGCTATTTATTTTTATATTTAT
>QUWT01000345.1:165092-177794 GCA_004329165.1 Spatholobus suberectus | reverse complement strand
ATCAAACAGTCAAGAGGTTGATCCTTGCCTCGTAATCCATCCAAGTTGAAGTTTCAATATATAGAATTTTGTGGAAAATGACATTTTCATTCCTCTTAATGGATAATAGGATTACAGGACAAAGAATAAATAAAGGAAGCTATGCACAAATTTGGGAGCCAATAACAAGAAAGTTCTATCCTTATGAAAGGAAAAAAAATCTATATGCTAAAACAAAAGGGATTTTATATACAAATGATCCCATCAATACAGGCAAATATATAATTACAGCTTACCCAAAATATTATACCATAATAAAACAGAATCAGTCAATTATGGTTGATTACTGTTTTCCAAATCAGTATAAGTTATGGTGGACCTTGTGCCTTGTCCATGTTTTAAGTCAGAAGGATTCATGGGTAAAGAGGCGTGTTAGTCTATTAGATATAACATCATTCATGAGCCTTCACTTAAGCTTTTGATTGGTAGAATTAGTTCTTAAGGGTGTAATTTACTGACTACTCCATTTTTTATTATTCTTTTTCATTTGACAATGGTTAAGTATCATGGTTTCTGTTGTGTTCATCCAGTGACTTTGGATCCATCTTTTCTATGCTACTACCAGGAACAGTGGCTAAGTTAGAACCTCCAGAAGGATGCAACTTTCTTGATGGTCTTGAGGTTTGTGTTGCATTTGGAGGTGTGTGGAAGCAGTCATTGTTTGAATTAAGTGGAGCTCAGCGATCACTACTTGCACTTTCTATTCTGGCACCGCTTAAGTCCAAACCTACTCCACTTTACATCCTTGATGAGGTATGTTTTACACGAGTTTCTCTATAATTTTTTTTAGAATCCAAGTTATCTTATTATTACAACAATTAGAATAGACTACATTGAATTTGTGATGGTGAAATACTAAAGTTGTCTAAGTTTGCCTCTGTAGTCTGTATGCACAGGTGGGATGTTGTAAAAACCTTAAGATCTGAGTTGTAGATGCATGACACGTAACCTATACGCAACAAATTGTTTTTGATTTTTCCTTAATGCATTTTGTGTATGCCTAATTATTTAACTTTAAGTGATGTTTATGATTATTCTATATTTGTTCTCCCACTTTTTTGATGGTATGCTTGCTTACATGTTTGTATTTTGCTGTACTATTGATCCTTTCCTATGTTAATGTTGTACCAATTGGAATATAGGGTGATTTATCAACTTAAGAGGTGTCATTAGGGTCTAATTATCCACTTATAATGATAACCTCCAATCTACTTAAAAACACTATGCAATTGGTATTGACTTGAAAATTTAGGATATATTTTATGTAAGCCATTAAGCAATTACTATATTATTGAAGGTTGGAAAAGTCAATCAATAATATTTTTGTGGGAAAATACACTTTCCTCTCTTAAAAGATGTTTAAATTTAAATGATATTGCCCTCCTCTCTATTTTGGTAAACTACACTCTCTTTCCTTGAGAAATGAAACTACTATGCTTTAGTTATTTTAGTGTGAACAAACCTCTTTGGGCCTAGTGGCGGTGAGTGATTTTGAAGAAGCCTTTCAAGAATAGTTTTTTGCCCTCTAATCAATGACTCGTCTTGGGCATGCACACCATTGACTTTGAAAATTTAGAAGATGAAATGAAGTTTTGAACACGTTGGAATTATAGAGTTTTAGGTATTAATGGAGGAAGAGAGATAAATGAGATTGAAACACTGAATTCATATTGTTTGAGATGTATTACAATGAACATGCGTTTGATAAAATCTAGAGCACCAACTTTTATTTGTTTTAATCATAATCCTAACTAATTAGGGAACTAAATTATGTTAAGATTAGAAAATATGGAAACTAATCTTGAAAGATAATGAGGAAATAAGAAAGTTAATCTTAGAAAATAATCTAAGATATGATAAGATATTTTTGGATATTGTCCTATATTCTAACTCTCCTTGTCCAGCTAAACATTACTTAACTTTAAGCTTGTTACAGATAAACCCATATAAAAAAATAATATAATTTGAGACTGTAGAATGGAGGGACCGAGATGATTCTCTGTGACTGTCACAGGGCTAGGCTAGCTTTTCTTGGGAAAGTTCAAGGCCAGGGTCATATCTCTAGGAAGGGTCATATCTTTAGGAAAGTTGCGAGGCTAGGCTGATGTCTATGGGAAAATGATGGGGCCAACTAATAATTCTGGTAAATTCGTGGGGCTTGGATGATGTTTTTAATCTCCCATGGCACGATTCAAACTGAAGAGGGCAGGTCATCTTATTAGAGGAGGATGTGGGTCAACAAGAAAAGAGTGAAAATAAAACTAACGGTAATGAAAAACATCGGAAAAAGTTATGGGTAGCAAATTGGAGGTCTGAACTTGCTGGAATTATGACATGGCATTGGGGAATTGGCAATGGTGGCTGGAGACTATTTGAAACACATCAGGAAAACGCACAGTGGAGATCAAAACCTAAAGAGAAACACAAGTGTTGAGGCACGTCGGAGAAATCATGATGGTAGAACAAACCAATGAAGATGATTGGAATAAAGAACATAACTGAGGACTGCTTGAAGGAGGACACAACAACTGAATTTTGTCCCAAACACACCAACAAAATACAAAGTGGTGGCCAAGATGGAGGAGAACACAGAAATAAAGCACATAGCTGGAAGAGGGCTAAATTTGTTGGAGGAAGAGATGATTAATTTGAAGGAAGAATCATGAGAACAAACTAGTACTCCAAATGTTAGGTAGTTTGATAGTATAATAATTATAACTCTGATTTATATCATATCATGTTGGAAATATGGGGTTTTACGTATTGAGGGAGGGAGATAAAAGAGATTGATATACTAAATTGATATTAGCTGAGATGCATTTCTATGTGTTGACTTGTTCAATAAAACCTAGATTAGTAATCCATATTTATACTAATCATATTCCTAAAATTAGGGAAACAAATCATGATAAGATAATGGAAACTAATGCTAAGTGATAATAAGAAAATAGGAAAACTAATCCTAGAGTATGATCTAAAATTGATAATATTGTTGGATTTTATATTCCAATAATTAATATGGGCTAATATTATAAAACAATTATGTTAGCTATTTATCATTAGTAGGCTTTATTTTATATGGTCAAATTAAGTGAGCACATTAGACTTTTAAATAAGATGATATGGGCTTAAATGAGCAGTGTCAGTGTTGGTTCATTAAGGGATAATGGGAACCCTATTAGGTTAACACACTATAAGAAGGCTATGGTTCCCAATATATCGAATCACAGAAAACTCATACTCCCTTCTCCCCATCTGAAGAAAGGCTAAGGTCCCATTGGGAACTCAAGAGATTCGGTTGAGAAAGAACCATAAAGCCACTGGCTCTCTTTGTTCGTGTTCGTGATAAATTGCCTCGAAGATTCTGTGAAGAACGCTTAGATCAGGAACCAATTATGGATCCAGGTATTTATCCTATCCTTAATAATCCAACATGTTGTAGATCCTGTGTGAACAAGAACAGGTTGTTCTTGATATATGCATGCTTTTGTAATTATATGCTTTCGCCTAAAGTTTTCTTGAATTAAAGACTAAATAAAGCATGCCTTTAAAGATTATTTCTAACAAGTGGTATTAGAGCGGTCTTCTATGTTGGGTTATTAGGATTAATCTTTGATGTTTTGAATAATTTCTGGATTTTATTGAATGGGTATTATTGTCAATGTTTAAGTTTTTTTTTTGGCCTTGGATTGCAATTTTGCAATTTGCGTACAGCATGCTACTGGCGTTCTGCTGCTTGATACATATATATATATATTGAGAAAGTGTAATTGATACATTAATATATATATTTTGGATTGAAAGAACAATGGAGTAGCGTAATTGTATGTAACCAATATATATATTGATATATATGATTTCGAAAGCATACTGTAGCAATAATATGATTTCAAAAGAGACCTATATCAGGATATTGACGCCGAACGGTTCGGGTTTTTTATTTTTTTTTGAATAATCATAGCAATTATATGATTTCGAAAGATAATATATATGATTTACCATATATATTAATACAATATATGACTTTGAAAGCGGAGACGTCTTGATTTTTCGAATATATTAATATATTAATTGATATATATATTCAGTTTTTATATTAATATTAATATGCCATTAATGAGTCGCAATTTCCGTGATTAGCATAAATCAATTTCATTATATTACATGGAAATTTATTTGGATCTTGAATATATATTTAAAATCAGTAAATCAATATATATTGAATTGGAGTTAGTGATTTGCATTTTGATTACATATCTTTTGGAGCCTTAACATTGATATCTAATTATAATACATATTGATAAAAGTTTCTTGGCATTTGCGAATCACAATTAAGGCAATGGAATCAATGATTTCATTTATTTGTGGTAGTATTATTTTTATATATATATATATGATTTATTGTATTTTCTAAATTGTCCAATTTACTAGTATATTGTTGATGTATTTAGAAAATATGGAATTAAATAAGATATTGACGTCAATGCTTATGCATGATTTGGACAAATTTAGACCCTTCCCAATTTATTTTTTTTATTAATTGTTTGGTAATTTTGGTTGGATTAATTGAAACAACATGTTGCCAAAGTAACCTCTGTTGCGTAGGTTGATTTGATTAAATTTACATAAATGTTGCATGGAATTATTCATGCGAACTGTGCTCGGCCCAAAGGAAGACACAGTTTGGCCGAATAATTACATGCCTACGATGGTAAATGTGTGGTAATTATAAGGATAATTTTCCATGTGAACAATGGAGTGTCCAAAGACAACCGTTGTTTGACAGGACTTATCACCAATGTTTGATCATTGCGTCGAGAGTACCACTTGCAATTAGTTCTTTCAATCCAAAGATTGAGGACTAATGGTGCGCTAGGTATCTTGTTTGGTCTTTAAATTTGCCATAAAGATTGATTATGCATGTCTTATTAATTATCTTTTGACATGCCCACTAATGTTATTGTATGTTTATTGTTCTCTCTTAGTTGCTGCCACTACCACTCCTAACTTCACTACTCAAATTAATGGAATTCCAATGCTGAATAGGACAAACTTCAAGTCATGGAAAAAGGCTGTAGAAATTGTTCTCAGCTGTATGGACTTGGACCTGGCACTGAGGACGGAACGACCCACTTCCACTCTGGAGAACTCTAATGAGGCAAAAATTGAGAGGTGGGATCGGTCCAACCGAATGTGCCTCATGATCATCAAACGCTCCATTCCGGAGGCGTTTCGGGGCTCGATTGCTGAGAGCGAGAATGCCAAGAAGTTCCTAGAGGCAATAGAGCAATCCTTTGCCAAGAATGAAAAAACTGAGATGAGTAGTCATTTGGCTAAACTCATCTCTATGAGGTATAAAGGTAAAGGGAACATAAGGGAGTACATTACAGAGATGTCTAATCTTGCATCAAAACTCAAGGCACTAAAGTTAGAGCTTTCTGAGGATTTGCTCGTGCACTTGGTTTTGATCTCCCTTCCTGCACACTTTGGGCAATTCAAAGTGAGTTATAACACTCAGAAGGACAAATGGTCCCTCAATGAGCTTATATCTCACTATGTGCAAAAGGAAGGGAGACTGCAAAGGGATGAGACTGAAAGTGCTCATTTGGCTTCGACCTCTCAGAATAAAAAGAGGAAGAAACATAAGGAAACTGTGGAAAGTTCTTCTTAAAAGAAGAAGCTGAAGAAGCAAGATGAGGAATTTACTTGCTTCTTCTGCAAGAAGTCAAGACACATGAAGAAGGACTGTTCCAAG
Organism: Spatholobus suberectus; assembly: GCA_004329165.1. Taxonomy (NCBI): domain Eukaryota; kingdom Viridiplantae; phylum Streptophyta; class Magnoliopsida; order Fabales; family Fabaceae; genus Spatholobus; species Spatholobus suberectus. The sequence goes on along the minus strand of QUWT01000345.1, from coordinate 172,000 downwards.
TACGCCGCTTGGCGTGTAAAGAAGGGTAAACTTCTCACTTTTGTTTATTCTGAAGTTAATTTAGTTTTTGTACCCAAGGATACTTGGTGGGTAGATTATGGTGCTACTACTCACATAAGTATGTTTATGCCGGGTTGCCTGTGGAGCCGTCTGCCAAGTGATGCTGAAAGATTCATCTATGTGGGCGATGGTAATAAAGTTGTAGTTGAAGCTATAGGAACTTTTAGATTACTTTTAAAGACTGGTTTTTATTTGGATTTGATTGAGACATATGTTGCACCGTCTATTAGACGGAATTTAATTTCTATTTCTATTTTGGACAAATCTGGTTATTCTTATTCATTTGGAAATAATAAAGTTAGTTTCTCTTATGATTCAAATATTGTTGGTTACTTATCTTTAATTGACAATCTTTATATGCTTGATATTAAGCATTCCTATAATGAGATATTGCAAACAAATTTGCGTGGTACGAAACGTAAATTAAATGAGAATTTTGCCACCTTATGGCATAAGCGCTTAGGCCACATCTCTAAACAAAGAATTCAGAGGCTTGTGTTGGAGGAAATTCTTGGACCCTTAAATTTGTCAGACTTCCAAGTCTGTGTTGAGTGTATTAAGGGTAAACAAACAAATAAAAGGAATTTAGGTGTCGAAAGAGCAAAGGATGTCTTAGAACTAATACATACGGATATCTGTGGTCCTTTTCCTACGGATTCATGGAATGGACAAAGATACTTTATTACGTTCATAGACGATTACTCAAGGTACGATTACCTTTAACTCATGAAAAGTCTCAGTCTCTAGACGTTTTCAAGTCTTTCAAAGATGAAGTTGAACTTCAACTAGGAAAGAAAATTAAGGCTGTCAAATCTGACCGTGGTGGAGAATACTATGGTAGATATAACGGATCACATGAACAACGTCCAGGGCCCTTCGCACTTTTCCTCAATGAATGTGGAATCGTTCCGCAATACACTATGCCGGGCAAACCCAGCATGAATGGAGTTGCAGAACGACGAACTCGGACTCTTAAGGATATGGTAAGGAGTATGATTAGTTACTCTTCTCTACCAGAGTCGCTTTGGGGAGAGGCATTAAAGACCGCAGTTTATATCCTCAACAAGGTACCAAGTAAAGTAGTTGCTAAAACCCCTTATGAGCTATGGACTAGGAAAAAGCCTAGCATCAGGCACATGCGAATTTGGGGATGTCTAGCTGAAGCAAGGCCTTATAGGCTGCATGAAGGTAAGCTGGACTCAAGAGCAGTTAGTTGCTACTTTGTTGGTTATGTTGAACGCTCTCGCGGGTATAAGTTTTACAATCCCACTACAAGATCCTTCTTTGAAACGGGGAATGCAAGATTCCTTGAGGAAGTTGAGTTTGGAGGGGAAGGAAACATAAGGAGTGTTGTCTTTGAAGAAGAACCTATCATTGGCAATGAACAAGTCTTTGCACCTATCATTGTTCAAGAAACAGATCTAGTAATTAATAATGATGTTATTCCTAACATCACTCAAGAACAAGACAACACTGAGATTCCTCCCTAAGCACCACCAATAGTTCAAACTCAATAACCTCAAGAAGTGCCGCTAAGGAAATCCACTAGGGAAAGGAGAAGTGCAATTTCAGATGATTATATTGTATTTCTTAAAGAACATGAGGATGGCATTGGCTTGACTGAGGAAGATCCAATAAACTTTAGTCAAGCTATGCGAAGTTCTAACTCTAAAAAATGGATTGATGCCATGAATGACGAGATGAAATCGATGGCTGACAATGACGTTTGGGATCTCGTCAAATTGCCTGAAGGTGCAAAACCCATTGGTTGTAAATGGATATTTAAAACCAAAAGGGATTCAAAGGGTAATGTTGAGAGATATAAAGGTCGTTTTGTTGCCAAAGGCTTTACTCAAAAGGAAGGCATTGATTATAAAGAGACGTTCTCTCCGGTTTCTTCGAAAGATTCTCTTAGGACTATAATGGCACTTGTAGCTCATTTTGATTTAGAGCTACATCAGATGGATGTAAAAACTGCGTTTCTAAATGGCAACATTGACGAAACAATCTATATGGTGCAACCAGAAAACTTTGTTTCAGGCGAAACAAAGTCCATGGTGTGCAAACTAAAGAAATCCATCTATGGCCTTAAACAGGCTTCCCGTCAATGGTATTACAAATTTCATCAAGTTATTACCTCCTATGGCTTTGAGGCAAATTTGGTTGATGATTGCGTATACCAAAAGTTTAGTGGGAGTAAATTTGTCTTTCTGGTATTATATGTTGATGACATCCTACTAGCCAACAATGATATAGGCCTATTGTACGAAACCAAGAAATTTCTCACGAAAAATTTTGAGATGAAAGATCTTGGGGATGCCTCTTTTGTCTTAGGAATCCAAATACTTAGAGATCGTTCTCAAGGTATTCTTGGGTTATCACAAAAGAGCTATATCGATACAGTTTTGGATAGATTCGGCATGAAAGATAGAAAACCAGGAGATACAACTGTTGCTAAAGGAGACAAGTTTAGTCTCAAACAGTGCCCCGTTACTGATCTTGAAAAGAGAGAGATGCAAAAGATTCATTATGCTTCCGCTGTAGGGAGTCTTATGTATGCTCAAATTTGCACTCGTCTTGACATAACATTTATAGTGGAAGTCCTGGGGAGATATATGAGTAATCTTGGTATGCAGCACCAGAAAGCAGTGAAGCGCGTGATGCGCTATTTGAAGAGAACAAGAAACTACATGCTTACTTATCGAAAGTCTGACAGTTTAGAAATCATTGGGTACTCTGACTCCGATTTTGCGAGATGCCCTGACAGTAGACGCTCCACATCAGGCTACATCTACATGTTGGCTGGAGGAGCTATTTCTTGGAAGTCTACCAAACAGACTTTTGTAGCTTCTTCGACCATGGTAGCGGAGTTTGTGGCTTGTTATGAGGCATCAAACCATGGGTTATGGCTACAAAATTTTGTCACGGGCCTACGCGTGATTGACACCATTGAGAGGTCACTCAAAATTTATTGTGACAATAAATCAACAGTGCTTTACTCCAACAACAATAGGAGTTCTACGAATTTGAAATTCATTAACATTAAGTATCTTGTAGTTAAGGAAAGAGTTCAGGAAAAATAGATTTCAATAGAACATATAGGGACAAATTCTACGCTAGCTGATCCATTAATTAAGGACTTGACACCTAAGGTCTTTCACGAGCATGTTGCTCATATGGGTGTTGTCACTGAGGTTGCCTTAATTTAGTGGGAGTCTGTCTTTATGTTTTATGTTTATTTGATACAAACTTTATGTTGTTTTATTTTTCTGCAAAAATAAAGATTATGAATTTATCAACTTGTTTGTATCGTATTGTGTGCAAAATTATTTTGTGCTTGAGGACTTTGAATTGATCTCACTGACAACTAAAGTTGGACCAGTTGGAAATAGGCATGATTGAGATCACATTGCATGTAATTTCCATGCGGCTCATCCATATTGATCTATGTCATTAAGTGTGTTGATGTGGTGGTTATTGGGGTTTAGTCATATTTTACAACAGTGACGAAAGCCGCGGTGGTTCCATTATTGATGCATAAGATGGACCATATTGTTAAAGTAAAAGTTTAAAGATAAATAGCATACAGACGCACGCCTAAAGAATTGTGATATAATTGTTACAATATGTAGCCCAAGTGGGAGATTGTTGGAATTTTATATTCCAATAATTAATATGGGTTAATATTATAAGACAATTATATTAGCTATTTATCGTTAGTGGGTTTTATTTTATGTGGTCAAATTAAGTGAACCCATTAAACTTTTAAATAAGATGATATGAGCTTAAATGAGTAGATGTCAGTGTTGGCCCATTAGGGTATAATGGGAACCCTATTAGGTTAACACACTATAAGAAGGCTATGGTCCCCAATACATCGAATCACAGAAAGCTCATACTTCCTTCTTCCCATTTGAAGAGAGGCTAAGGTCCCATCAGGAACTCAGGAGATTCAGTTGAGGAAGAACCATAAAGCCACCGGCTCTCTTTGTTCGTGTTTGTGATAAATTGCCTCGAAAATTCTGTGAAGAACACTTAGATCAGGAACCGATTATGGATCCAGGTATTTATCCTATCCTTAGTAATCCAGCATGTTGTAGATCCTGTGTGAACAAGAATAGGTTGTTCTTGATATATGCATGCTTTTGTAATTATATGCTTCTGCCTAAAGTTTTCTTGAATTAAAGACTAAATAAAGCATGCCTTTAAAGATTATTTCTAACAAATATACTTTTGGATATTTCTTTATGTTGTACCAAAACACCTGTCATTGGCTTTGGGGACTTTACCCAAAATATTCATTTCATCTTCCAGAGTTTGAAAATCAATAGTAGGGCTATACAAAATCAGTTGTGAGTAACTAATAGTAGCAGATAGAAGAAAATTGCTCTTGAAAAGTTCATTTACATTTAAATAGATTACAGAGTAACGCATTTTCATCTCTCGGGGGAGACATAGCTGGAAAATCAATGGAAACTGAACATCGCTGAGGAGAGGAGTGTAATTTACCATATTCCTTATATCGTTACATATTTTAAAATGTTGATGTCCTGACGAGAATTAAAGGAGTGTATACTTGCGCGGATTACTAGTTTTTTTATTTTTATTTTTTTCTGAGATAATAAGTCCTAAATGGAATACGTTAAAATGAAAAGTCAAACTGGATGATGACCTGGTTTGTCATATAAATTTAGTTACCTTCTATTTTAAGGATTGATAGGTTGTTAGACATAGTTGGTAAATTTATGTTTCTTATTTGATATAATTAATGGATTAAACATGCTCGATAAGTTTATGCTTATTAATTAATAGGCGTTGTCTTATTTCAATACCATTTTACACTGGGTAGGATACTGTCTTTTATACATTTCAAGGAATGTTGGGCCTAATGTTAATTGTTTAATTCTTGTAGGTTGATGCAGCTCTTGATTTTAGCCACACATAAAACATAGGGAGAATGATAAAGGAAGACATGTTCGAAAATGCAAATGTTCTTTTCCGGACAAAATTTGTGGATGGTGTTGCAGCTGTTCAGCGAACTGTTGCAGCTAAACAAAGCAAGTGATGTATTTGCTTTTGGGATTTCTAGGAGGAATATTTGCTGTTATGTTTTTACGAAAGAATAATTATAAAATAGGAAACATCTGAAATTATTATTTCAGATTAATTTTAGATTTTATTGTTGAGATATTTATGTGTCATACTTGGCAGTACTGCATTTTCATGATTCGATACAAATTTAACAATTTTGAGCTGTTATAGTATTGGACATTATTTTGACTCATTATATTTGGGTCTCTATGTTTCTAGCATGTAAGGTTTGCTTTTAGAAATCATTTCCATTCACTATGTTATGTCTTTTCGGCCTGATTTGTCTTTGGCATAAGCTTTTTTATACATATTTAGCAAGTAGTAATTAATAAAAAAATTTAATAAAAATGATTCCCAAAATCCAAATTTATTTGTAGTCTATATGCACAAGTGGGATGTTGTAAAAAACCTTAAGATCTGAGTTGCAGATGCATGACACGTAACCTATATGCAACAAATTGTTTTTGATTTTACCTTAATGCATTTTGTGTATGCCTAATTATTTAACTTTAAGTGATGTTTATGATTATTCTATATTTGTTCTCCCACTTCTTTGATGGTATGCTTGCTTACATGTTTGTATTTTGATGTACTATTGATCCTTCCCTGTGTTAATGTTGTACCAGTTGGAAATACTAGTCAAGGATCACGTTAAGATATATATATATATATATATATATATATATATATATATATAATTATAGTTAATTTTTATCAAAATTGACAATGCTATTAGTCTCAAAAGTCCCTTTTTACTTTAATCTTTCTCAACAATAAGGGAGAAAAGAAAATACAATTGATGTGTGCTGAACTATGCGGTTTCATAACTTAGATAATAAGGAGTGTTTGGTTTTAAAAAAGTATATATACTTTTAGTTTTCATTTTTTTACTTTTAATTACAAAAATATTTTTTTCTTTTTTTTAATTGTATAGGAAACAGAAAAAGTAAATTTTTATTATTTTTTATACAACTTTTAAAGATGAAAATAAATGAAAATAAAGTGTTATTTTTAATTAAAAATAAATAAAAATAATTTTTCAAAAACTAAATTACACCTAAAAATAAATTTAAATTCAGACAAAAAGTGTTGCCAATTGGTAACACAAGTTTTAGAAAAGAATTTGATTAAAATATATTGCAATTATAAAGATTTTTATTATTACTATTTAATTATAAATTATTATATAGTTAAAATATTAATTTTTATAATAATTATTTTAAAATTATATATAAAATAATTTCTTGTTAGTTGAAAATATAAGATAAAATTAAACTCTTTAAGAGTTAAGGTTAAACTAATGGCATTTTATAACGATACATCGATATGCGTGGGATTGTGACCTTTTAATTTTAGCCATTAGATAGATTTAACGACTAACAAGTTTGTTGAAGAGGGGATGGAAAGAGGGTATGTAGGAGAGGATTTGGTTTCGATAAATGACACGGTGGGTGATAAGATTAAAATAATTATTTTAAGGTAAAATAATAATAAGAGTAATATAATAATACTATAAAATAGAAAAATAAAAAAAATTAATAATACTAAAATTATTAAAAATAATGAAAATAAAAATTATTATAAATAATAAATAATTATTTTAAGGTTAAAATAATAATAAGATAGTATAAATAAGACAAATAAAATATAAAAAAATAAATAATAGATAATTATTAATATTTAAACAACTATTATAAGATTAAAATAATAATAAGTAATAAACAATATTAAAATTAAAAATATATAAATTAAAAAAA